>JAQIXX010001430.1:0-34056 GCA_034700605.1 Willowsia nigromaculata
GGAACATGAACTGAGTAAACGCTGAGTAATGCTTGCCACCACTACTTTTTTGTAACTTGCATTAAAATGACTTTTCTCCTTTTTCATACTTCCTTTCCTCCTAGTTGCCATTAGGACAAACAGAATTTTGTTCTAGAGCAGGTTCCATTTTCCTTTTATGCTAGTAAAATAAATAATCGGATTTTTTACGAGAGGGCATACTAAAAGGAATAGAACCAGGAACAATTTTTTTTTTGGAATAGTGTTATATTTGTTTATGATGGCAGGGCGTGCTAGGTACACGTGCTAGTAGATTCATACATATCCATACACATATTATAGACACAGATTTTTGTAGAGTACTTTCATCTGCAGTTACAAATAGTAGAACGGTTATGTTTTTACATCTCTCGTCCTGGTGGAAATAGTGGTAAAAATGCGCTCTATCTCTCTCATATTAAGAAAGAAACCATTCACCCAGTATTTTTGCATATTATTGTTGGACTCTATCCATTTTCATTCTGGAAGGTTTAGGTACTGCATTTAGGTACTGTTATGATGATGGCGCGTTCTCTCTCTCTTTCTTTCTGACGATATGATTACCCAATAAAGCAGTTGGAAGTAAAATTTGTTTTCCGTAGACTTCCTTATTGCAGTACAAATCGTATTACCATACTCATAATACACATTGATATTCTACAAATAATTTAGCACATCCTTTTACTTCACTGTCTCTACTGCTCATCTCGTTTCCTTAAGGAGGTAGAAAATCCGATATAAAAATTTCAGCCCTCAGCAGCGTACACTAATGCTCAATGCGAAATGCTAAAAATAATGATTTGAGAGGACATTCACCAAAGCGCAGTATGTTACCACACCTTACCCATCTTCCGTCGAATTGTCCTCCGTCTTTTTTCATAAAGTGTACATTCAATAATGTACCAGAGTTGAGTACATACATGCATACATGTGCCATTTTGTCTACTCGCACATTTATATACCATCACTTTGACACGTTGACATTTCTCTATGAAAAACCTACATCTTCAATTTTTACTACAAGTACTCCAACTAGTCCAACTCGTCTTTTCTAACACGAATAAAAAATTATGAAGGCTACCAAAAAGCACAGTTAAGTATAAGTATAGTTAAGTCAAATCGCTTCCCTGCTTACTTTGCCACATCAGAGAAACTGCCACCGACCGGTCTTGCAATGCTGCTGCAGCGAATAGTAAATTCAGCTTAAAGGAAGAAAAACGAAAAAGAAAGTATGGTGGTTTGGCTGCGTGTTGTAAAAAGAAGTAGTTGATAGCAGTGGCAACTACACTCTCTCTTTCTTCTTTCTCGTCTTTTTTCACATTTTTTTGGCTGAAGCCCTCGTTTTCCTCCTCAGCACCATCTTTTCCCCTTACATTTTTACTCTATCCTTAGAAAAGTGAGTGTATATAATCATCATGATCATCATGGTCCACGACGATGCATACATACGATAGTGTAAAAATGTCAGTTGGTGTTGGTGGTAGCAGTTATATACAGCGACAGCATCACCACCACACCACTTACTTTACTACGACCATCATAATATCCATCTCTTCTTGCCTCTCCTTTTTTTCCTTATTCTATTTTTTATATTACACGTTTTGCATTACTTTTGACTTTGCCGGTTGAGTTAAAGAATGTGCGCTTCTAGTAGTAGTGGTAGCAGCAGCAGCAGCAGATGAGCAAAGTCAACGAATGAGCTCATATTATTCTCTCTTTTTTTGCTATCTATCGCTTTTCTTCCTCCTTCCTTTTTAATGCTGGCTACGTTTCAAGATACTGATTCTATAACCTGATAACTTCCATTTCGTTTTGCCTTGTGAATTTTTTATCACGTGTTGTATAAGGAGAGATATACGTACGTAGTAGAAATAGTATTTGTGCCCTTGATACATTTCCTTGCGCTTATATCATCTGCGGCCCTGTAATAATGTGTCTTTTTATTCGAATTCTCGACACAGCTGTGTTCCTTTTTTATTCCTCGTGTGTATTTTCTATGAATCTTGGTTCCGTACGCCCTATCGTTTTCCACCATGAACTATAGTTTTCCGTGTCCTCTTCCTGTATCCTCTTTTGTTCTGAGCATTTTAAATAAATGTTCCCAGTTTCCCTTAAACCTTCTCTATACATTTCTCCCTTTCTCCTACACTTGAACTTCTTTTATGCCACTTCCGCTTCGACTATCACTTTTTGTTCCCTGTAACCAATGTGCAGAGGAGATGATTATGAGAATGTATTCGGCAAGGTACCTTTCTTTTAATTAAGTGCCATAATATATCATGTGTCATGTACTCATTACACGGAATCAAGACTATGTGGAATGAAGACGAAAAACAAGAAATCGCTACGTTCAGCTACAGAAGTACTTGACATGCAACTATTTTACGTTTAGCATTTTTATTATGACTACATTTTATCCCGTGTTTATGGGAGAAGAGTAGTGACTAGACATTGCACACAGGATCATCATCAAGGTACAATAAATACTATACGAAAGTTTTGGTTTTCTATCATGCTCTGGTATTAGTGATTACCAGGGACGAATGAATGCATCTGTTGTTGCTGTTAATATTGACTGTGAGGTTCTCGGGAAGCTCATCTTCTCTTTTCTCTCTGCGATATATATTTATATTGCTTATCAACCATGTAAGTGTGTAGTAGTATGGAAAGAGCGTAAGCTTTTCTAACGGTGTGGCGTGCATTAGCAAGTAGACTTCCCTTTCTTGTTCTCTTCTCGTGCAGTCGTGCAATAACGTCATGTTTATTAAGTTAAAAGGCATGTCCGCATGTCACATGAGTTTATATGTAAAGCTTAATGAATTTCAGATTTACTTTGAAACGGCAGCAGTAGAGTAACAACAACAAAAACACACACTGGCGAGATGAGAGAGAGAGAGAGGAGCAAACAGGCACACACACACACACATCCACTCACTCACGTATAAAAGGGAAATGGGAATAAAGCGAGTAATCAACGATGTGTGTGGGTGTGCATTGATTCGAGTGAACAGCATTGAATATGACGAAAATGAATTGAATAACCCAAAAGAAGAGCCGACCAAGCAAAACCAACCGTGTGCATACACAAAATACTTTATTCTATACTACTTTACTTACTTTGGCTCAACCCAACTCTTCTTTCCTTTTGGCCTGGCCTGGCAAGTACAAAATCGATGCTAAAGAAATGCGGCTAGTCTAATACTAGTCTACTCACAAACTACAAGCCACACAAGCCTTTCATGTCGTTATACAGACTTCGTGTATAATATATTCCAGTCGTACAGAGCACTTCAAAGAACCACCAACACCACCAACTACCACGACTACTGCTTCTACCAAAAATAGAACTATAATGCACAGAGTTATATGACGACGATTACTACCACTACTTTATTTTTTACACAAGTGGTTATACCAATCAACAACAAATCCCGCATTTTGTAAATTATTGACGAAAACAACTAGCAAATCCACCGGTTTGTTACTCCCTTCTCTATCAATTATCAGTTGGGCCATTTTTTCTACCCAAGTGCTATTATTAAAGGACAAGAACAACAACAGCAGCAGCATAGCGTATTCGATAACACGGATTTATTAGCAGTAGTTTGAAAGTTGCAATGTATCGAGATCTTTTATTGCAAAAGAGAATCAAACGACCGTTTAAGTAAGAAAATTACACGGTGAAAACTTTTTCCTCGTTCATCCACATCACATACTGTAAACTTGAAGAGAACACTGCAGCAAATACTAATACATCGTGAGAGCTGAGGCAGTATACTTACTAATAAATATTTATATTGCACTTTAGCTGATAATTATAACGGTAAAAAGTAAAGAGCCACCCATATGTGTACACTTGTATTTTATACTCTTTGGATCATTCAAAACAGGACAAAGATGTGAAATAAAAATAAATTCTCTGTTTGTATTTCTATTGAAGTACTTTAGGTAGATATTTTTATATGGGAGCATTACTTGGAACCATTTCCAGCTGGTTTCATTTTGAAACCTTCCGTCCTTTCTCTTCCAGCTGAAATAACACTGATTACTAGGAATATATACAATAGAAAGAGTAGAATGGGAGTAGGAAGAGCTGAGAGCAACTCAATGCAGCAATGGGTAGTAGTAGCATCAGAGTAAAAGAGACAAGAGAAGCCAGATAAAGAGAGCGAGAGAAAGGCAGAGAGGCAAGTAAATAGTATTAGCTTTCAACTTTCAAACTATTTTCTCTACGAACGGACTGCTTACTGCTATTACGACTAACTCTCACAAAAACTTGCATTGATTCCTTTGATGTTGTTGATTTGAACGTGAAACATTATGCGGAATGTATGAAAAGAAGGAGAAAGTCTGCCATCAAGTCAAGTCACATTGAGGAGACGAGCGCATATACTATCAAGTATCTACGATCTAGTCACGGCCTAAAACACCGCATTTCAAACCATAAGCTCAGCAGCAGTAGTTCTACTAGTAGTTTCTCTAGTATGTCATCATCATTAAGCAATGCTAACAAAAAGGAATTTATGTAATATTAGGGGAAAGGGTACCTTACTCTCTGGGAAAGGAATTCAATCGAGTTTTAATTATGAATTCCAGAAAATCAGGATGGTGTACCAAACACACACATCAGAATTATGTATGTACTTTTGTATGCATATTATTCAATTTACGGTTCTACGCTATTTCGTCGTGGCACAATTCAGTTTTTAAACAATCTCTGTAAAGCCTAAGCGCAAAGATTTTACGGGAAAGATTTCCCTTACCTATATTGCGAGATTGTGAGAACGTTTCTCAAAATAAAATATGTGTAAGTGTATGTACATATTTTATGCATGTATTTACATAATAATATGCAACCCATTGCTAATGTATTTTGATCATGGCTGAGATCCAAACTGCAGGTAACTGCACAGCGTGTCTTATTCTCGCCGTCGAATAAAACATCAACATTATCATCTCTTTGAAAGGAATACCTGCTTGCTTTCATTCGCTTTTTTGTTCTCAAGGCCATCAACATGAAATAATACTATGGTGGTGGTGGCTGCTTGTCCTATTATCGTAGATGCTCGTCTTTGCTTTCATACCAAGGTAATATGCGGATAGACAACTATGCTAAGCATAAAAATATGTGGTTCATAATATCCCTATCGCATTGTATATGCATTCGCACTCTTTCAATATGTGTATAGCCCACGTATATATATATAAATACTTACGTTTTGTGTGTTCCATTACAATATCTCGTAGTTTGAAATTCATTCAAAAACTGGGTAGAGCGGTGGTGGTGGATGGATGGTAGTAGTGTGGTACGGGAGAGAAATCCCGTTTCGTCGTAGAAAGGAAATGTGGTACATAATACTATCCCATAAGATACGTAGTAAAAGGGTAAAACCCGAGAGACCGAAAGCATCCGGATCGAACGACAGGCCGGTTGGCTGGTGTATGCCGTAGTACTATGTATCTCAATAAGAGCTCACAGCACTATTTTACTACTACCACCTCCACCACAACTACTTCTACTACAATGCGACTTGCTACTACTACTATCGTACGTATATGCACTTATATTACACAGTACACTTTATTCTAGTTGAAAATCTAGAATAAAATGGGTTCGCTTCTCTTTGGAGCACTTGATATAGGTATAGAGTAATATCTAGAGAACGTACATTATGGTACTGTTGTTGTTACGCTCTACTCCTTGCTCACTCGCATTTTTCTTCGTGCTTGCGTACAATTCTTAATATATTGCAATACTAAAGCTTGGACTGTAGCGCAAGCATTACAACAACCACTACACGAATATATATGCACAAAGTTATGCATTTTGGCTGTTCTCTTTCTTCTTCCAGCAGTTGGTTTGGCTCTACTCGCTAATGCTTTTTTTCTACCGGTTTGTCTATGTGCCATCCCCAAAATGAGAAAGCAAACTTTTCTACTGAAATAGCACCAATCTAGTCAAACAAAGTAAACTATACGCACGGTAGCGGAGAAAATGTATTAGATAACTATTATGCAAAATATTTTTACCATTATCATTAGAAAGGCTTGCTGCTTTTTTTGCAGATTTAACTGAAACTTTGGAAGACCATTAGCATGAAAGGTGGACATGAAGGGCAGCGAAAGGCATTCTCGCGACTTTGTTTTGTTTGCGTGTTTGGAGATGCGCTAGGTGGTTAGAAGTAAAATGCATTTTTTATAATTTGCTTTTACTCATAGTTTGCTAGCTTATTATGAACTTGAGCTGAGGAAAAAAAACCAGCAAAGGGAAAAAAAACAATATACCTATATATATTTTGCCTACATTACAGCGCCTACCACGACGATCACCACTTACATTACTACTTTTCTCAGCGCGTTGGTACGAAAAATGGAATGTAACATACTATAACGTCTTTACATTTCCTCTCTTCTATCTGTGTGCTTCACTTTGCATATTTTTTGTTCTTACACGCTACGTTTTACTACCACACTCAAATGTACATAAACTTTTAGTTGTTCCCCTATGTACAATACTTTTAGAGACTGCCAGGATAAATGCTACTACTTACGGCTTGTTTTCCTGTCGTTTTACATACCTATCTCCAGTTAGCAGTCGTAGTCAGCAGTCAGCACTACTGCTACTCTTTTCACTATTATATGTTTCCACCGTTGTTGTGACTAGATTCCTAAAATAATAGAATGCACGACATGGATCTATAGTTATATGCAAAATACATGAATGAATGCCGAGCCCGGTAAACTAGTATTGAACACACTCACAAAAACTGAATCAACTTTAATAGCTGACAGGAGTGCTTTTGGAGTATATTGAAACGGTTTTCTTACCGTATATGCAACCAATGTAGATACGTTTGCGACTTTTTATTTTTTCCCGAGTAAGTGTACCCACAAAACAACTACGATATTTCTTCGCTTATATTTTAAGGAGGGGCAAAAATATATGCATTATGTGTGCATATCAACCGTTCACTTTTCCCTAGATTCATTTTCGTGTCTTATGTAAATGACGCTTCTATTCTACTACTACTACTGAACTGAGACCCTGTAGCAAGTTCCACTACCACTTTCACAAATCGACGAGAGAGAGGAAAAAATAGTGCTACAAGCGTGTGTAAATATATATGCATTTAGGAGAGAGAAAATACACATCTTTATTTAACCGAATGCATATACTGTGTCGCTTTTTATATTCATACATTATATAATATATATTTAATGGTATGCATGCGACTTTTCCCATAGGATTAATTCATGCAAAACTTTCATTGAAAACCCATTCATACATTGAGTATATGGTGGAGTGTACGGTATAGTGTTACGGTGAAGCTTGCATCTACGACAGTGAAGGAAACGTTAGTCCAAGAAGAAGGGAGACAAATCAGCGGCATGCAGTGCATACCTTCAACCGGAGAGTGAGAGTAAGTAGCGCACTTATTGTTAGACAAGCACATATATTCTTCCTGGATATTCCTTTTAGAGTAAAAGGAACAACGGGATGCACCATCGTACCATAGCGCTACTATTTTTATTATTAGTATTATTATTATTATCATGAATATTGCTCTCCTAATATTTTGGGTCGTCATTAGTCTTCTTCTTCTTCTCTGGTTTTCCTATTATTACTGCTACGTAAGTTGTTTGGAAGTTGGCGATAGTTGGATAGAAGAAGGTCGGAGCGGAACGGATTTCCTTTAGCAAGCGTCAGCAAAATGAGGGTACACTGTACTATACACGAAAGTACTTTTCACGGAAAAGTTGCTGCTTTGGGTTGTTGGGAAGATTATTGTATGTAAAAACAAAGTGTAAAATACGAAGGAAATTTTCCCCTGTTTTGAGAGGACTTATATAAGCCATAGATAATATATCTATTGAAAAGGAATGTTTATGGTTGGAAATTAACACAAAGTAATGATTAGCCATCATATAACAATATTCCAAAGCTTGGTGTTGTGTGTGAAAATGCACAAGCTTTTGTATCCGAGGCAGTCATTATGAGAGGGTAACGGATGGATGAGCAACGCTGTGCTGCTGTAGGGCTGTATAGTTTTCTACATTATCTGGATGAACATAAATGTCCAAATAAATGTAGTTACATATCACTGCGGAAAATTCTTAAGTAATTCCCCAGCTACAAACGGATTTATTAAAATTATTATTGCACACAGTGTGCTAGAAATTCTTGAAATACAAATATAGTGCCTAAGTATCAGAAACTGATTGCATATTTGATATTACAAGCAATGTATATTTATTTTTAAGCATGTATCATGCTATTTGAGGACAAGTATCAAGCGAAACAAAAGATTGTGCTTCCCCGTTCAGTTTATCTCTTCAAGACACAGGTTTGCACACACAAGCTGGCCGGTTTTTTTCCTTCTGCCATGCTAAAATATAAATTCGTGACTAAGCCATAAAGTTATACAGCAGTAAACCGATCCTTATTCGTTTTTTCTCGTCGTTAGAATCACTTAAGCATGTTCTTAAAGCAAAGCTTTAAAATATACTCTTAAGTTTAATTAATATCCTTTCATAATGAGTATCCCATGTAGATACATACTTCTCTCTCTCTCAAGGTACCTATCACATCTTCCATATTTGTTCGGGCTTCTTTTAAGCTACAAAATATCTTCCTATATACGTTCTCTTTCGTCTCGTTTTCAATAAATAAGTTGGATAGATGCTTTATAAGTTACCTCACACAAGTGGTAGAATCCTTATGTGAAAATTAAATTCACAAAACACTAGCAAACCAACAACCACCAGCATCAGCGTCATCACAAACTTCTGTGTAGCGAGAAATGGAAGGGAGTAGTAAGGTACCAGGGAAGCAGCACTGGCAAATGGCAGTAGTGGTAGCGATAGTTGAGCAGTAATAGTATGATGTGTGCTGCTAATGAGAAATAGGAGATACTTTATGCCATCCATCTACCACTCTTTTGAAGGGAACCGGGATGTGCTTTTCTTACTCCTACCAACGAATAAACTATTAATAATAAAAAGTAAAAGATGGCAACTTTTATACCCAAGTTCCCTTTTCGTGTCTAATCATAGCATCTGAGTACGATGAAGCAGAGAAAAAGGAGAGAGAAGATGATGATTCTGCTCCTGCTTGCATCATTATGTATTCGAATATAAATGAAAACTCTCCTTAACGAAGTGGTTATGCGCAGTATTACCATGATGAGCATCGGCGTCATCGTCTTCTCCTTCTATAATAATAAGCGTACAATAAAGTGTTAAAGTGAAGAAGGGCATATAAGGCACATGCACTGCTGCAGAAGTTAAAAAGAAGAAAAAAATATTTAGAAGCTCTACGCACCATGTTTCATCTCTATTCAGTCAGTCATACATTATACATACACGTATACATTTTAAGATGCTTCTTCCTTAATGATCAATGCTAGTAATGACTGCATGACTGTTTTTGATGGGTTTTCTTTGTTGAAGATCTGGGAAGATTTTCTTGACGGGAAAAATATGCGATGTGATGCCAGTGATGACGATGCTAGTGAGATGTGTGCTTTTCCTTCTATAAAGCTACTACCACCTTGAAACCTGCTGCGAATCTTTACAAACAAATATAATTTTCCTTATAAAATAATCACATTGTCAGCCAAGAATAGATGCTCACGTCGGTCATCATCATTAAATCGAATTGGTTCATTCTCTCAGAATCAAAACTTTAAAAAATATTCCAACTTAAAATCAAACAAGCCACCGAACACGAGGATTTCATATGCTCACTTTATAATATCACGCAGCGAAA
The DNA here is from genome assembly GCA_034700605.1 of Willowsia nigromaculata. Taxonomy (NCBI): domain Eukaryota; kingdom Metazoa; phylum Arthropoda; class Collembola; order Entomobryomorpha; family Entomobryidae; genus Willowsia; species Willowsia nigromaculata. The sequence continues at coordinate 9,788 of JAQIXX010001430.1, forward strand.
CAATAATAATAGTGATTTGATGATTCCTTCTCATTTCCTTTCTAGGAGTCCAAATCGTGATTGTTAGGTCATCGTGTGAATGTACATATTTGTGCCTGGCTTTTTGTGTGCTCTCTTCTGCACTACTTCACTTTTCTCTCTCTCTCCTCATGTAATTCTTCCTAGGGAAGAGGAGAATGAGAAGAAGATGGAAGATGAGTTGGAGTGATAAGTAGACGACTGGATGGAGGGAATAAGAGAAAGCAGTGGACTGAATATGATGAAGATGATGATGGTGCTGATGTTGTTGAAGATAATGACTCCAGAAGAATCATCGACAGGCCTCTCTCTCTCTCGCTGGCTGATGAAGCTTAAAAAAGCGGTCTGCTTTCCTCCCTTCATAACTAACAAGCTATGCAGTGAAGAAGTGCCCATCAAATCACCGTCCTCATCATACCCACAGTTATTATTATTATTATATAAAGAATACGCCACCACCACGAGCAAGAATGTGTGGCGTAATATAATATATTATTAGTATACATATTATGTAGTAACAATACATCAGTAGACTCACATGGCTTTAACTTGATTATAATTACAGAGGTGGAGGTAAGACAGTAGGACATGGGCATTTGAGCACAGTCATAAATTGGGACTGTACGTTCTTCTTTCGGCAAAGTAGAAAGGAAACGAAAACATCTGTAAACTATAATCATAATACTGCCTACATAATACTGTCTGATACCTAAGTGCATGTCTTTGAATAATACATTTTTTTTACCTCCGCTGTAGCGATGAGTAGTAGCAATAACGTTGAGTGAGTGCATAGAACATTTAGTAATTATTGGGTCATTAACATATCAAGCGTTGAGCACAGTCGTCATCACGTCACAGAATATTCTTGAGGAATAATTATTGACATGTTCCACCACCCAAAAGAAATGCTACTCTGCTGCTGAATGCACTCTTATGAGTTTGAATTGAATGTTTTAGTAATGTTTCATTCTAAAACGTCATGCTGCTAATTGTTACTTCCATGGTTGAATAACAAAAAATTACTGGAAGCAAGTTGAATGAACAGAAAAGTTGGATTGAGGTAAAGAACAAAAAGAAAATGTTTGTTAATGAAAGCATTAATTATAGTAAATTACTGGAGAACAAGCCTACACAATTTTGTATGTATATGTACAGGGAAAATGCAACAACAACAACATCGAACAAAAGTTTTGCTATTTATCGTTTGCTTGGTATTTACCCTTGTAGCAGGGAATTTGAAGCAATAAAGCTTATGCATTAATGATTATTTCATTTACCCTTTTCTACTTCCATGAATACTCGATCCATACAGACAATCTATCAATTTCATTGCATTTAAATTTTTATATCGCTTTGGAGTTTTCAGAAGGTAGAAAAAGTGAGCGGCTGGGTATGCCATTTTGAAAATCGAACATTTTTGCAACTTTGTGAGCTACCCACTCCAGTATTATATTTCATTATTGAGTAGTATGTTGCAAACTTTCGATTTGATTGAACTACTGCTCACAATTATGGGCAAATAGATGAACAAACTTGCAAATTCCACAAGGAAGGTGAGCATTATTACCCGCTCGTGAAAGTTTATTTCTGCCATTTCTATCCTCTGTATTATATTCTTATTCTACCGATTTTATTTTGCGACATAACACGTAATTTATATTGTTCATGTGGACAGATTGTGATTAATAAAAGATATGCGGAAAAATAATAATACGAAACATTTCTCTCTGCGGAAAACAACGTGGCATGACAGTAATATAGTTATTAAATAGTATTCAATTCCAAAGTGAAAGCAAAACTAGCGAATTCAGCTACAGCAAAACCAATTCAAACAATTTTTTTTTATTTGTATACTGTCAGCAATACATTACTACTTTTCTAACTACTTAACTATTCTATTTATTACAAATTCATATGCATTCATACATTCTAACCAAGAATTTAAGGATTTTTTTTCGCGACAGTACAATCGAAATAATAGCAACTAAAAGCATAGAAAAAAGTTTTCGCTTTTTCAATTCGCGAGGAAAAATTGTCGTCCTTAATTGCTAGTTCTTTCATACTATTGCATCCATTGTTAGACATAAATAATGTAACTGAAACGAAATTGATATAAGAAAAATAGTTCTTTTGTGGGAAAAAGTAGAAAAACATGTAGAGCAAACGCCTAGAACATAGTCAAAAGTATAGGAAATATTATATATACCGTAGAATAATCAACTGTTGTATTCATTTCTGTGCCTCTGTCATTAGTTTTCCCTTTACTGCTACAACTTGCCTCTATGTCAGCACAGTTTAACAGGGAATTACGCTAACTATTACACCATTCTCGTGTTTCTTATCGAAGCACAAAATTTTATATGCACTCAAAAAATTGTACGTATTTCTCTACACTGTAATCTAAATCCCTGGAGAACGTCTGGAGTAAAAGTTGTACTAGCAAGTGCTCTGTTCGCCGCTCTACATTTTGGCTACTACGACTGCCACACCGCCATTTCTAAATGCATAAAAGTAAAATGTACGCAAACATACTAAGCTGAAAGTAAATGCTTTTGTGAGCTCTCATTGCTGTCTTTCGTTTATTGAATGAATACACCTCACTGTCTTGCTGTGCGCTGTGTTTCTCCTCTTATAATGTTATGTAGTTATATGCTCTCGAAGGAGTAAGTAGTGCAAAAAGTGGGCTCATAAATTTTGCAAGAATAAATCGTTAGACAGGGAGTACACGACGACGACGACGACGGGTAAATCGAATACGCTATGATAGCTTTATTGCGGCTCTCTGCCAACCAACAGCTCTGTCTATCTTCTTGTTATCAAATAGAATGTATAAGCTTAAAAATTGCTACATTGGTTTGTATGCATACAAAAACAGTTTTTACTGCAGCCAAGTAAATGAAGTTGAAATAGTTTTGTTTCAACACTCCTTCTTCTTCTTCTTCTGTTTTGAAGTAAGTGGCAAATATATATTTTCGTGTAAGTATTAGACCAGGAAAAAAAACGAACATTCACGGCATGACATCACACATGCAAATCATCCCTTCGTTTTTTTTCCTTTTCGGTTAATCATTCAGCACTTAGTTAATAAAACTTACTTTTAGAATGACATGGAATGTCGCCATCATACTTCGTCATATATTATTATACACAACTCTCACATTACGTGTTAGTTAGAAAAACAAGAGTACGACGATAGACGCTAGACTGCTTTAGTTTCATCATTTCATATTCAAGTAATGAACGATTATTTTTAGATGTCATGTTATACGTGTTGGTGAAGTTTTTTCCTGAAGAATGTAAAAAAAACACAAGAAAGGTAAACGAGTAGTAAGCTTCAGTTCACTTGAGAATAGTTTCAAGACTATTTGGATAAAGGTGGGAGGTTATGCTCACGCTTTCTCTATCGCACAAATTCAATTCAATGACAATGAAAAATGCTTCTAAACTATGCGAACAATGTGGAGCATAATCACACATCACACACTCATGGTAATATAGTAGAGAGAGAGAAAAAAAAGTGTAGGTGTAACAAGTACATTCTTTGTTATAGACAGGAGAAGTAGGTAGTGTAGTCATTCCAGTAATACCAATTGCTGGAAGTACTGATGATGATACACTTGCATTACACCGCTGTCGTCAAAATTGTCAGCAGAAACGTGAAAAAATATGAAGACTTGGTCTATGTATTTTACAGAAATATAAAGTACAAGTTTATCAACCATAATACCTTGTGCATATTTCAATTTGGATCGATCGACCCGTTTCCTTCCTTTTTGTCGAAATTGCACATCCGCACCGGCTTTCTTCGAGAGCGAGAGACAGGGAAAAACGAGAGAAGAAAGACTTCATGTAGGCACATAAAACACACTACAACAGAATGAGATTATATTTTCTTCTGCTCTCCTCGTTCACTCAAGGCAGACGAGCCACAACTAGTCATATATAGAGCGCGCGTATGGTTATAGCTGAGGCACACACAGATGCAGATAGGTAGGTAGTGTGTGTTGTTATGAAGAAAAAAGCTTTTTCTCTCTCGTTTTTCCCTTCTTCTTTCTCCACTTTACTCGGCTCAACGCTTCTTTCCATCGTACGTTGCTACGTCCTCGTGATTGGTTTTCTTGCTTTGTCAGGAACACAACGAACTAGGCTGCAGAAGTGGCTCTTTTCTATCATCATCATGTACACACTTCATCATCTTCCGGATTTTGGAAAACAATTTTCTTCAGTTTAATGGTATGTACGGTGCGGCGCTCGACGAACCTGCCTCCATGATTATCATATACTTACGGCTGCTTGCATATGTGGACGTGGAATAATGCCCATCGCTCCAAATATTTTGCTTTATATTTATCCCCTACTTTTCAATAAAATGTCTGCCTAGTCAAAAGTGCTTAAATTTTTTGCTCGTGTACTTCAAGAACAGTTTGTTTTCGTCTGGGGAACTGCACCCTTTTTAGGGATTTTCACATGGCAGATGTTTTATTAGCTAGGAGCACGGATGAGCAGAAATTATGATCATCATTACAAGAAATTTAAACGTGATCGCAATTTTTATGCATTTATTTCCAGATAAGTTAAAAGTAGGCAGTTAAATGTTCTTTTAGATAGCACACATGGCAAACCTAAATATAAATTATTGTAAAGCTTTATTATCGAACTAGCATCCAATACTTGCTTTTTTACTACTAATCTACAGGCTCTTTCGTAAAGATTATGTATCAAGTTGATTTTTACGGACACAAAACGTGATAAACCAGTTTTATTTTTTTCATATTTATATTCATATTATCTTTGCATAAAGTTTTTATGGATGGAGAATATTATTTTAAGGCGAAAGTGTAAGAAGAATGATCATTACCATATAAGCTTTTTCGAACAGTCAAATAAAAATCACTACCCTTGTGAGCATTTTATGTGGATTGGATAATGATGAATCCAGCTTATCAGGAGGAGAGTGAAATACTACAAAGCGGTTAGCAACTTTATAAACGAAGATAATATGTAGTTTAATCCGTGAAAAGAACTTTCTAATAATTCGAATGACTATTAGCTATACTGTGTGGTAGTGGAAATAATGTTTCGTTTCTAGAGACGCTGCAATATGTATTGTGCCATACAAGTGGACTGAAACGTTAAAAAATAATTCACCACTGGAATATCAAGTAGGTTCCAATTGACGCATGAAAAATTGCAAAATGTTTCCCTTCCACCCACAACAGGATCGAAACAAATCGACTTGTCTTGACAGCAGTAATGCATTTATTTTTTCTTTACTTGCAGATCTCTAGGCTTCAAACGTATCGTGTATAAGAAAGGACAGGGCAGAAGATACAGACTCTGTGTTCAGTTGAAAAATAACTGCTGTGGTGTGGTCTTATGCGGCAATGCTATATAAAGTAAGCTCTTAGCAGATATTTCAAGCAAACACAGACACCCCTCGCCAAAAAGTACCTAGATCTGTGCACATCTCAAATGATTTTTTTTACCATGAAAAAACCGTAGAGTCACAGAGAAAAGGGTTTATTTTTGACTGGTTGATTGCTTTGCATTGCCTCTGCCGAGGTGACCAAATACGTATACAGATATCCACTTACTCAAGCCTATCATATACATGCGACGCGGAACCTTTAAGAAAATGATAAAAAAGTAAGTTTATCAAAGATTTAACTGTTCACTGTCCTCCTATCGTTAAAATAAATACAAAATACGACATGTACATATTATCGCACTAAAGTACAAAAAAATTACTTATAAGCCGGTGAACTGGAGTTGCGGTACATCTATTCCTATAGTTGTTTCAAGTTTTTTAAAGAAAACGATTGCCGTCTCGCTACTGTCAACACTGACGGAATGAGTAATACTCTTGGTTTATGTACACATTATTCCCATCATCATAGACTGATAAATGGTCGGTATAGGTGCAGAAAGAAACAATTCACTCATTTTTGTCGATATGATACAATCTTGTTGAATACTCACTGTGCATGCTTCATAATCAACAATTTGAAGAAAAAAAAAGAAAAAAATTCCACTCGTTTTATGGTTCTAGTTGTTTGCCTCCCTCCCTGGTTTTCATTTTTTTACTGCATTCAGGCAAAAAAATGCTTTCTACTTCATACAAGGTTAAGGTGGTTAAATTATAATTTTATTATGTGGTCTCTATTCTCTATTACGTTGTGTACTTTTTTCTCGACAGATAAGATACACTGGTCTAGTCAAGTTGAGAAGGAGCTTGGAATTCGTGCCGATGGTAATTAAAAGGAATAACAGTGTTGTAAATAAAAGTGAGATTGTTTGTTTTGTTATATTACTGTACTGTCGAATACTGGTTTACTCCAGAAAACTAGAAATTGCATACCAATACAACACTTAAGCTTGGTAAAAATATAAAGATAGTGACAAATCATATGCCTATGCTCGTTAGTGCTTTTCTCTTTATCTATCTTCACCTGCTCGCTATAATATTCTATATGAGCGCAGTCATTTCTGCATATTGTGAACCTATGTATGTGGGTAAACAGTGAAAAATGCAATATACTTTTTTATTACATTACACGAGCGACAAAATATGGTCAGAAAAGTTTTTATACTCCCCTCCCTCTACTCTAATACTGCTGACGATGCATGCGATGGTGATGTGAATTCATCAACAAGATGACCACTTACAAAAAGCCATTATGTAAAGTATAATATTATGTATATTATCTAGAGTAGAGCATTAATTGCACACATGAAATTGATGAATGTTTCACGACATGCGTTTTCTACATTAACTCATATCCTTTCGCTGTCAAGCGAGCTGATGCGTTTTAGCCAATTTTGGGAAGAATGAAATAAAGAAGAGAAATAATCTTGGTGGGATCATATTATATTTGGTATCTTCCATCATATCTCTCCTTTTTACTCCGTCGTAAAAATGTATACATGTGCGACACCACACATCTTCCACTGCTGCGCCTATACAATTTCCTATACAAACTTGCTGACAATGAGATGATGTTGGGAGTGAAGCAATAAGTAAAACTATGTACATTTCAGTCGGTAATGACGGTGGTTAGTGAATGTCTGCATGTTATTCTCCGCTCAGCCAGCAAGTAGCATTAAAAACAGCAGGCAACGCAGCTTACTCCACGTATTGAGACATGAAACGCACCATTGATATTTTATATCACTAAAGCAGGTTGCTTTTCTAGTGTGCACATCTTATCAAAAAATTATACTTTTCCTCTATCTGCCAGCATATCTGAAAGCGTTTTTCTCCTTTTTCACCCGCAATAACAACAGCAGCAACAAAGCCCTCACTCTCTTTACAATCAGCTTCTCATGAAGAACATTTGCGTTTCCTATTTACCAGCAGTAGTGCAAGTCCACAGTAGAGCAATAATAAGAGTCTCATCGTCGTTGTCGTCGAAGGTAATACAAGCGCACATAAAAATTTTTAATGGGCAAGATGATGACGTGCTAGTCTCCATGATAGGAAATGTATATCAGCTTTGATTGCACCATATATCACAATGACAGACTCACACACTGCTCATTTGACAATAATTCTTGTTTTCTTCGTTGTCGTCCTCCGAGTAGTTTCGCATTATCAACAACTACTCAACACACACACACAACGGAAAATAATATGCCTTTTGTTATTGAGATGCTCTATCTATCCATCTATTTATTATTATAATGCCCTCTGTTCTCGCTCTATAAGTAAATAAATATATATTTGTGTTGTCTTCATTTCTTTCCTTTTTCCCCAATTGCTGCTAGCCTTTTGTTGCTCATGTTGTTATATCGTATCCTAACTTTTTCTTTCTCTTTCCTTCAGTTTCTCTCTCTCTCTCTCTCTTGTCCCCATGTACTATTTTATGTGCATGAATGCTATTACGTGATTTCCCTTGCTGATAATAATAAAAATACACGTAAGGACAGAAACACATGAGCAGTGAGTACAGACAGCCGAATATGTAACACATGGAACCAAAATGGACTTACTCCATTGTATCAAGTAAAACTATATTTTGTGTGTGAGCAGCACAGCAGGTTGAGTAGCGAGAGATTGAGAGTGTGAGCAAAAGAGCTGTTGCTGTTGTTAATAACCTAGCATGAAAGTGCTATATGACATTATAACATTTTAAACTTTATATATTTACTACCTACTCCAGTTCACAGAGAAGGAAGATATTCCCCAGTTTATTTGCATGATCGTTGCAATGCAATATAATATACATGATGATGATAATATTATTCTTACACTGGTGTCGAGTTGGGGTTCAAGGGTATTGGTTTGTGTCGTGTACTATGCAACCTTTGTAAAAATTTCAACAAGGAAAATGTTCGAATTAGCAAAATTGTCTTGTTTTTCCACACTTTAATTTCGAGTTTAACGTGACTCACTGAATCAGGCTGAGTGGCAGTTTACTGTGAGTGAATACTTCCATTGATAGGGTTGGGACATCCTAATCTTTATGTAATTCAGTAATTCAACTGGGTGCATTTAAACCAGCATTGTAGTAAAGTAATGCATTTAGCGTTACGTTAAATAATACATGTTGAAACTTTTAGGGGAATTATTATATAACCGTTTTCGTATACAAAAGTGTTGTTACATAACATTTGCGAGCATTTACAATAAGACATAAGTCAACATGCCAATTTATATGCAGACAGCTATCAACCAAACTGTTTGATAAAAGGTGAATCACTTCATCTTCAGGTTTGTTACCTCGCTTTAGAACAAAACCTGACTAAAACGTAGTGTCATCATCACAGAATAAAGTTTCTTTATTGTCCATTCAATCATAACATGTCACTGTGAATTATGGTGGCATTGCTTCCTGTAAAATATTAAGTGGAGATATTTACTTTTAGTTATGTATTACATTACACAAGAGACATATCCTAATGAATTAGCTATCCTTACTGAGATATTTCTATCAAAAGCAAATAAATATTTGACAAGTACATGGTTGAAGTCGTCGCATGTATGCACACACATTTCACATAAGTCAGTCCACCCCCGGTGATTGTTTAACATGGGCCCAGAACATAATATTTCGTAGGAGAGCTTACAACTTGAGAGGACACGCAAAGATTTTTTTCTTTCTATTTTTAAAACACACTTTGTTTAAGATAACTCTCAGTGGTGTGGTGCATAAATTTAGGCTGTAGAAAATAAACAGAAGATAACATGCTTCTTTATACAGTGTAAGGTTTATCCGTTGATTCATTGTCATTCCATAAGAGTTCAAACTGTTGACGATGAATTCACATTCAAAAATCGTTGTCACTTCAACTTATAATTTTGTACGCTGAATAAAAGCAACTCATCAAATCCTCCTCAAAAGATACTCGCAACGTGTATGCCTTTATAACAGAGAAAAACTGACAATAAAATGGACGGTCATTCTTCTTCCTACTATATTGCAGCATGAATGTCGGCCTGCATGTATTCATCAATGTGAGTCTTTTATGCATTTTATATGTACAATGTGCTGTTACATTACGTGGTGATGTGATAAGAAAAATGACAGCGAAAATACTTTATTCTCTCTCCTCTTCTCTACAGGCAATAAGACATGCAATAAACCAAAACCAACCACTTCACTCACTCGAATGCTTTGTTACTCAGGATCGCTGCCTTTTTTGCTGTACTTGCTGCTACCATCACTAATCCTTAAGCCAACACAACAGCTTAATCCTTCATTACACATACATACCAAAATGTCTTACGTATTTTTATTTGACGTTTTTTTACCTCTCTACTCTCTGCGTCCCCCTTGTCGTCGTCTCTCTGTCTAATCTGCCCGTAACATTTGACATTAAAGTTCACCTTCATTATCATCGTCATCATCCTTTTCCTTGCTTTACAATAACTACAAACTATCAAACTATGTGTGCATGCCTTTGTGCAATGTGATTTCAGTTCGTAATGCTGGCTTTAACTCTCTTGTGTTTTTTTAGTATTTTAGAGCATTTTACAAGCCTATCATAACATGCCTTGCTCATCCGTCTCCTGCTCATTCTAAATCATTATCTTTTGAAGCCAATGCCAAGGATTTTTTCTACATCGTCATGAAGTAGGCATTACACCAATTTCCAAACATACTGCATACGCTGCCATACACAGCAGTGATATGGCAGGAAGAAAATTTGTACTTGTTTATTATCAGTTTCACAACGATTACTTATGCTACTAATAAAACTATGTAATGTAACCAAAATCATTGTAGTAAGCGATGTATTTTTCCTCTTATTCTGATAGAAAAATAAGTAGAGATTTATGCAAATAAAATAAATACATAGTTAAGTACATACGAATGGTCTAATATCACTGGTATTCATTTTACTACTTCAGTTTCGTTATCCTCACAAAATTCTCCTTTTTCCTTCTTTATAATTGCCAACAAAAGCAACCAATAAAATATTCACAGGAATAAGGAGACATTCATTCATTTTCTGAATATATTATTTAGAATGCACATTGTACAAAATGAAGGGCAGCATTTCAGCTTTGAATAGCAAAGATACTCTTTTCAAAGGTTTTACAAATATGACATAATTTCTGAATTTTCGATGCCTGTTGAGCTTGTAGCTTAAAGTAGCAGCCTCAAAAAATGCCAAATTTTGTGTAGGCATCAAGAAGTCCGCCGTTAGATCATAAGATAGATATTGAGATATCACCAAACATGTAGCACAGAGAAAATATATGCTCCGTAAATAAAGTATGGAAATTCTTCACGGTGGTGGTGACGGTACGCTGAATTAAGATGGCGAGCTGAAGGGGCATCGTATCATTTAGCGTTGATGTACGCATGCATACTACTAGGCAATAAATATACACCATTATTCGTTCGTACCCAGATAGACAGTGAGATAGCTAAATAGATACGCATAGAATAGTGAAATACAACACACGGGCAAGGTAAAGGAATAGGATATTTTTTTTAGGGTAGTGGCCGTTTTTTATCATGCAATCGCTACTACATGCTACCACCGTGCCTAATATATGATTACCTTGTCGGTTGTCATTGCCATTCTTGTCATCATCATCTTGATTTGAAACTATGCACTAAACATACATCCTATATGCATTTAGTGTGTCCGCTCCCGTTCGCTCGCTCTTTGTTCCCTGTTTACAGCGTACTCACACTCTACTCACTCAGTCAGTCTTTCACTAAGTCAGTCAAATCCTTTTACGACGATTCTCCCGTCATATTATTTACTCTCCATACATTCTTCTTCCTTCAACTATTTCCACAATATAAATCTGCTGCTGCTGCTGATGTACAATATGAGTAGATATCCATCCATCCATTCTCTCCACATAAATTCCCTTTTGGCACGCTATATTATTCTTTTGTGGATGCATGTTGTACATCCTTGCCTATTTTAGCATATTCTAGTTTCGTGAATATTGCAAGAAAAAAAAACGAGAAGAAAAATGCCCTCGTGGTGGTAGCATGCATACATGCATTATGTGATGAACAGATATAGAACGATTTTGTGCTTGGCACCGGCTACACGAATTCTTTTTCCATTCTTTACCAGAGAGGAGTCAAGTTTGAATAGAAGAAACTTTTTTAAATATATATTTTTTTAAAATATTCCACATCACCTATTTATCCATCCATTCTAGTACTCCTTTTTGTGGCAAAGTTTTTTTTCGTGGATGGATGGCTCCTCGTCGTGATATGAAGATAGTAATAATGTTGTTCATGATGACGATGACGAAGTCGACAATGAACAAGCAGAGAAAAAATACAGTACCATAAGATCAGTGGATCTGCTTGCGAGTTTTTGTGAGCGAGAGAGAAAGAGTGTGTGTAATGTGATGAACAGAATAACGATCAGCGTCATCAGAATGATGATGTGGTATAAAGTAGGTAGGTATATGCATGATCATGATGATCGTAGAGAATGCATGAAATAAAGAGAGAGAGAGAGAGAGAGAAGACGATGAGAGCCACACGGTGAACTTGACGGTGAAGTGATGTGGTGGTAGTGTGTATATAGCTCGGAGCATAAATATACAGCATTTGCACACATTTTGTCCTCTTTGCTTCTTTCTGTTTTTTATGTTCTTTAGCTTCGCTATACAATCATAATAATAATATCACCATCATCCGATAAAGTTGGACCCTCTCACATAACATGCACATTATATACTGCTGTTGCTAGAACTTCTGCTGAATGTTGTGTGTGTGTGCAGAGTGTGCAGAGTGTGTTACTACTTTACTACGACTTCTACTACAACTACTACTTTGCTTGATTCCATTCGTTTGTTCTTGCTTTTTTGGATCTTTTGGAAGAGTTGAATCGAAAGAGAGGGATGGGTACGTAAGGTAACAAAAAAGTAAGGTATGGCAGTAGTACAAAAATATGTAGCATAATATCATCAGGAGTAAAAGTAGTGGTTTTAGTAGGTTTTAGCGATGGTAGTAGTGGCAGGAGTAGTGATAGAAAAAGTGATGTTATAATCATATGTATGTAGGTATATAGAATGAGAAAAAGAGATAATATTATGTATGTACATACATAATGCCTGCCAAAGACTGCCAAGCAGTTTGAGAATGATGTTGGACGACGACTTTGTTGGAGCAACAGCAGAACAGCAGTTGTTGTTCTGGTGTATTATATAGTAGGTTAGATCTTCTCTCGGAGTAGTCGTTTGTTCGCTAAAAAAGCTGAGCCAAAATTGTACTCTATACACTATGTATTATATTTTCTGCTCTTGTAAATGGATGGACTGCAAAAGAGAGAGAGAGGATAAAGAGACTTTGTGAAAAACACTTTAGTTTCGTTTGGGAGTATTAGAATTTTTATTTATCTTTCGTGATGTGCTGCACAGCTTGTGTTTTTTCTTTAGCTATTATTGTGCCATTGCGATTAGGATTCCTCCTTTTTGCTACTTGCCCCTCTTTCATGATTCACGACCAAGGTCCGGAATTAATGGATGTATGCGTCTAATAGATTGAAATGCAATCGACTTCAAGCTATAAAAGTAAAGAATAATAAGGGAATGGAGCGAGCCTCGCATTAATTGTTCAAAGAAACCATTTTGTCATATTACTCAACTCATCTTCACATAACATCTTTATAGCGAAAATGCACATGAACAATCATGAAGCTACACTGAATAATTTTAAACATCACGTTAGCACTTCTACGTTTAAATTTAAGTTGATGCATAGAAGAAATGGATGGAAAATTTTCGCAAATAACATACGTAGTTTCTTATCTCAAGTGTGATGCATGATGCATATAATGCGCGGACTGCGGACTTAATAATAAAATGGATCGAGTTAAAGAGCTAAGTGTATTATTTTTCGAAAAAAAGCTTAGTTTTTTACCATGCATTTTTTGCACGGCACGGTGCATGCGATGTGGTGCATAATATTACACTGTCAGTTGACCATTCCAATCTCCATTACTCTCTGGAAAGGTAAACAAGTTTATACTTGACGTGACATAGAGATAGGATTCTGATGTACAAGTTTTATCGTGGCAAGTTCAAGGATATTAAGATTAAACCATTTTTCATGCTTCCACGCTATTATCATGAAGATTAACCTTCTAGGATGTGGATGAAATTGTAAGATGATTAGGTACAACTCCATATATTATCCCATTTTTACCTACTGCAACTATTTTTATGAAATCTCAATTTAAAAGGAAAGGTAGTAGATAAGCACTAAATTAAATTTCTGCACACATAATTTTACTTTAAAAAAATTAGCCATCGTTTATTTTGCATATAAACTGCAACTGACGTAAAGTATGTTTTATTATTTGCAAGTACACAATTCAGCTTTCCGTGTCCACATAAGAAGATTATATATCTCTCATGCATACACAAAGTAACCCATTGTGCAGTAGGTTGGTTGTTGAATTAATAGCTTTTTGTAATTTTCAGTGTCAGAGACAATTATCGATTTTTCAGTTTTTGGTAATGTATGGACATATCGGAGAAATGAAGTGAATTGTATTCAAATTAAAGATAAAAATATCCTCCAATGCCACAAACTTAGGTAGTTTAGCTTGTTTCAATAGACGAGTGTAATGTAAGATACATGATTACGATCAGCCATTTAGTGCCATGTTTTACGCACTTAACTTTGTAAAAATATGAAATTGGAAATGTATGTATGTTGCAATTTTCTCTTTCATGCACGACGAACGTTAATTATGTACTACACTTAATCTAGTGGATATTCAATATAAAAATGTTTCTTTCATTTCCTCTCGGAAAAAGTCCTTTGCTGGCTTGGAAATGAGCAGGGTCATTAGAGATTCAGAGTTAATCTTTGGTCTAATGCTACACTGTTCAAGTTTGTATCTTTGTAGTTGAAATTGCCATTGCTATTCCACTACCCCTGGATAAATCAAATAAATGAAAAGCGTACTAACAAATTCTAGATATCCTGCATTTTCCCAATATCACATTATTATTACAAATTCTTACATACCGAATACGTGTTTTATATACGTAAGGCTCAATAAAACATACACACATTCCCCGTTCTGAACAAGCTCTTTTACTCCAGTTGGTCGAGCAGCAGCCGTTGAGTTAGTTTCGATTAAAGTATCTAGCATCAGCAAGGAAAATACTTGCTACACCAGCCAGACAGTTTGAACAATTCTTTGTTCCTGTAAAATGCATTATGTAAACTGTGTGTACACTAAAAACAAGAGGCATGCATTTATATTACTACTGATATCGAAATACAATTTCGTGTGGTGAAAAAAGAAAAAAAGAAGAAGTAAATGCCTTTTCTCGAGAGCTGAACTAATCGATTCCCATAAACATACATAATCTACCCTATTGGTTTGTTATATATATTTGCTATATACCATTACGATTGCAAAAGTAGTTAGTTGAGCACACGTGACATCCTCGACTATAAACCATAAAGTGGCCAGAATGCAATGCACCGAATAGCAAATAACAAGAAAAGACGGACGCGCAGAGGGAGTGAGAAAGAGAAAGGAGCAAGTCAAAGAGAAAGAAAGACCAATCCCAATCGGTGATTAATAATCTACGACATTACTTTATTTCCTGAGTGAGTGTGAGTTTTTCTGTTACTTTTGTCTGTTTCTTTGTTTATACTACGTTTTAAGCTATGTTATCAGTTTAAGCTAGTCTTTTATGCAATTTAGTAAGAAAAAGTCGTGGCAGGAAAAAACAGTGGTGATGGAGAGGAGCTGGTTTGCTTTGGTGTGTGGCGTATGCCACATAAGTGCTGTTTCTCTTTCTCACAGCTCTACCGAACATTTTACGTTCAAGTCCGTTCACTTGCATTATTACTTTCTTGCAGAGAGGCATATTGGCGTGTTGTGTTCTATTTCACAGTGGAATAAGTATTACAATGACAATATCGTGCAACATTCTTGTTGTGCCTCATAAAGAAAGAAACGAGTTTAGAATTCACAGCACGATCACAGCCTGGTCCGGTTTCCCCATTTTTCGACTCAAGAGGGTGAACCGATGGGCATAAGCTGAAGAATACGAACAAGAGGAGAGCAAGACAATGAACAAACGGTTTTTCTATAATGACTTTTTACACGTAAAAGTTTACATTTTCTCTTAAGAACATATACAAGTAGTAAGTCATAAATAAGGGATGCTTTAGCTCATACTAACTTACAGAAAGTAAAATGGGAGAAATTGGTGGCATCTTACACGGTCTAATGCCTCCCACAATGCAATAATGCTATAATGTACACATTGTGGCATGCCTTTGATAACTTTTACTTCTACAAGTAAACCCGATTTCAAGCATTGTATTGTCTATGTAGTGCGGTTGTCTTGCTTTAAAACAATACTGCACATCTGCACCAATAATTTCAACATAAATGCTCCTTTTGATATCCATTCGGATCTAAGACTGGTAGTTTCGATTTAATTGTATCAACATCATTCTTTACAATCTTTATTATGGTTTTGGAGACAATGAGTGCTTCCCTATAGAGCTAAAATTTTCTCCAGAAACATGGAAATTCTCATCTTATCCCGAAGAATAGCAGTTATGAATCATGATACAAATACATTTAATTATTGAATGTGCTTACCTTGTTCTGGAATTGTTGCTCCTCGTTTAATGATTGAGACCTCAGCTTGTGAGTAAGGAATCTAAGCATTATTTACCCCAGCAGAATTTTGAAATCTGGTTTTTGAGAGTGTGTTTATGTGAAATCGAAAAATATTGAATTTTCTCCTCTTCCTGTTTTTCTTCTTTAATAAAAATTTATATAGATGTTTAGACTTGTCCCTTGGTACAGGCAAGGATTTTTTATTTCACCTTTTGCGTCTTCTGCTCTTTTCTTCCAAAAAAGTGACTGAAGGAGTAAAAAGTAAAAACCGGAGAGAGAGAGAGATTTGCTTTGTGTGGCTTTTTTTCCCTTCCCGTGTCCGTATGGTAGTTTCAGTGTATTTCAAGAAGAATGTTTGGTGATATGATGGTGCTGCTGGTAATTTTGCCTTGGCTCGTTAGGATTTTTATGGCTTTAGTAATAAAACTTCAGCAATGCGATGTTATATGTTGCAGTTGCTCGCACTTATTTTTCTCTCTTTGGTGATATGAAAGCTGCTGCTGCTTCTGGTGGTGGTTCTGTGTTGTTTTCTGTTGCTTCTCTCCAACATTCAAGCAATATTCAACAAAGAGGAATAAAGAGCTTGCTTATTAGATTCCTCTGTAGGATCTGTTCAGGTTAGCACATAAAAAGTTATATTATATTTTGCAGTAGAACGTATATCTGACGATGATGTGGTGGTGCAGTGTCAAACCAAAAGCTTCCTGTTTCTTCGATTTTTTCTCACTCTGACAGTCAATTTAAACATACACGTTGTAAAAAATGAATGTTTCCTCGAAGAAACATGAATAAATTCATACAAGATCAGTTTGTTCAATAATAGTAATAATAAATGCTTCTTGCTGTCTCACAAATGGAAAGGTAGCAAGAATATCCGGTTTATCTTGTGAAATAAACTATTTGAAAGTTCCTTTCTGTGTTTTTTTCTGCTTTTTTTTATTTTCTTTTTACTTGGTAAAAGTCAACATCAAATTCAGTATTAGTTTTGTTCAAAGCAATTTTGTTCAGTCAGTTTAGGCATATTTTTTTTTCAATGGAACGAGTTCACTATGTATATCTGCTAATGGTGTTGCTGCTGTAATCTCTGGAACAAAACGGTTTTGAAGACGGCAGTGTTGGTAGGCATATGTGGCTAATATAGTAGCAATGTAGATTGATGGTTATATACGGTGGTCTTCTTGAGTTTTTCTGAGTCGGTGAAAATATCTGAAAAATAATATTTCAATTTTATATCATTTTTTATACTTTCGCAATTCTTCATAAATCTCTCCAGCTTTCACTTTTAGACTACCCATCGTCTCAGAGAACGATTTTCCTCCGAAAAATCTACGAAAATATATAATTTTTCTGTACGGATCACTAATAAAGAAAATTAGTTCTTTTGATGATTTAGTTACGAAAAAGGGGGAAAAGAAAGTTTGTTCTTGGAGATTTCCTTTTCTATCATGTACTTTCTAATGCACAATGTGGAGAATCTATATGTAAAAGGCTTTTTCAACAAAACTTTACACTCCTGTTTGATTTCCCAAAAATTAAATCCTCTTCTGCAGTAGATCTTTCTTTTGCCAAGGATTTGCCTACAGTTAAACAAGTTTGATCCTCGTTCGTTATTATTTTCCAAGAGTTTTTTCGTCTGCTAAGGACTCGGGAAAAATGAAAGTAGACAAGGTATGCAGATGGAGTGTACATGTATGTGTGATGCGAATATTACAAGCTTTCATAACAATAATAAGCGTTCGTTTCTCCCGTCGACTCCTTCAAGAAAGCCCAGCAATGTAAAGGCCTTTTCACCCTGAAAGAACACAGCTACAGAAGTAGAGGCAGAGAAGTTTAATCTTTAGCAAAAGCTCAAGTCGGAGAAACATGAGTGCAGTAGTAATATGTAGAAAGGAAGTTAAGATTTGCGTTAGCGTTTATACGCGCTTCCACGGAGTAAAAGAGAGCAGCAGCAGCAGATCTAGCTCCTTTGGTATGGAGCTCTATAGCTTAAGCCGGCACAAACCGCGCCCACATTACTGCTGCTACTACTCCTTTGGACTACTCCACTTACAACATCTAGCCCACCAACCATACTCGTAAAAACTTTTTCCACTTATTTCTTCATAACAGAAATTAATTTCAATATAAAGTGCTTTCAGATGAATTTTCTCGGATGACAAGGCAAGTACAACAATAAGAAAAAGGCCAATTAAGAAAGAAAAGGGAAGTAGAGTAAATGCAAAGAGGGAGAAAGAGAGACGGAGCAACGTACGAAAAACCAAACCACAAGTTTGGAAATAATAAAACATACATACAAAAAGAAGAATAAAAAGGACTGGCGACGAATACAACTACTGTTTCCAGGTTTGATTTTAAGGAGACTAGGGTACTACTATTGGCTTTGTATTTGTGTATGATGTGGTAGTGGTGGAACAGCAGTGGTAAATGGCAGGCAGCAAAGTAGGCAACCCAAATATGCTTACACACAAATAGACACACAAAAAGTCTGTAGAATCTGCTGCAAACTAAAAAGAAGTTGACTTTTATACTTGAATACATATGTATATACACAAAGAAAACTCCACTAAAAAGTTTTTGTACAACTACTACTAGCACCACCACCACTGCTGCCACACCACACACTCTACTCAAACAACTTTTTACATTTTCTAATGGGAAATCCAATTCAATTTGAACAAGTCTCAGGAAAAAACAAATCGAACAAAACGAATGAATCAAATAAAAAATGGAATATAGTAAAAGAAAGGACGGAGAAGCTCCAGAGAGTAGTCAAGTCTTTGGAAAAGAAAGAATGAAAAATATTTATTTATTTGAACGAATAGCAAAACGCATATGAAGAGAACGGAGGTTTGGGATTTTACATACATGCATTTGCGTGTAGTCACTACCTATA
This sequence comes from Willowsia nigromaculata, assembly GCA_034700605.1. Lineage (NCBI taxonomy): Eukaryota > Metazoa > Arthropoda > Collembola > Entomobryomorpha > Entomobryidae > Willowsia > Willowsia nigromaculata. The sequence continues at coordinate 28,785 of JAQIXX010001430.1, forward strand.
TGATGATATTATGTATAACATGTTTGGGCTTTTAAGAAGAGCAGCATAATTTATGCTTGCTGACTGAATACGAACGAGGAGGCAGCAGGAGTCCACCAGAAAAAGAAAAGATCTTCACTTACAATACACTCATGAATTCTTATAGCACTAAAGCAAAGTTACTGCTTTAGTGACTGTGGTAGATATTGATAATGGTACGTTCTATTCGTGCAAGACAAGAAGAAAGGGTACGGAGAGCGCAAAACAAAATGAAAAATGAATAGGACGTGCCTGAATGAAAAACTACAGTTGTGTATTTTTGCACAAGTAAAATAGCAGCAACAACCAGTGACTTTTCTTATTGTTGTAAGATCGTGAAATATCAAATCACAATTTTTTGGAATGAGAGATGATGACAGTTCATATATTTTTATGCATGCATGCATGTATGTATCTTAGTTTAAGCAAGGGTAACTGGAGTAGGTACCTATAATATACGGATTGCAATCATTACATTCTTGGTTCTACTACTACTACTGTTGGTATTAAAACTATACTTTTCATTCCGTTTACATAAGAATATAAAAATTTGTGGATTTTCATTGGCTTCCTTTTTGTTTAGCATGTAAAAATATATCTCTATTCTATATCATGCAGTGCAAGAAGAGGGAAAATTTTTGGCTTTGTTTAGTTGGTAAACTTCCCCGCATTCCTGCTGCTGCTACCACAATTTTTTGATAAAAACAATATTATATGCATTGGTGTATACATGATTACTTCAATTGAAGGTTGCAGTTGGTTGAAGAAAACTAAAACAATGCCATGGGAAAGGATCATGGCAAATGACACTCGATAAGTGCAACTTCATTTATATTCACGACTGGATATTTAGTATTTGATTCTGTTTTTCTGATAAACAAACAGCGTTGTTGCGATATAACCTTACTTTGTGTGTTTTTTTCAACTTTAACTGCCACCAGCAGTTTTCTTCCCAAGCAGAATGAATTTTTATGTTTTTTTGCCTGCCTCAAAAAGAAAATTTATGAGCCCTGGTTTATTAGTTCAACTAATTATTATTTATTTGCTTATTTGTAATCAGCAGACGGATTTTTAAGGAAGATAGTGTGTAAGATAAGATAAGAAGCAGTAGAACAGCAAAAGTCAAATGGAGACCGCAGCTCAGTAGATTGTTGCAAGGTGAGTCATGATATGAGGAGCGGCGGCCCAAGACGGCTGCACAACTTTCCTTGAGGGTAACGTGAGACCACTCTCGCTTGCAAAGGGAAAAGGGTAGAAAATGCTGTCACTTCCATTCTTTTCAAGAATATTGAACGAAAAACTTACAGAATTTGTGCATTTGTGTAAAAGCAAATTTAAAAACAATCATAAATTTTTAAAGGCAGTTTTCTGATAAATCTTTCAATAAATTCACATATTCTGTGGAAAAAGTTTCAAACTTTTTATACTGATGGAAAATACCTTAAAAGACAAAAAACACTTTTTGACACTTTTGCCGAAGTTGCAAAGAATAAAAATGACAGCACGAAAACTGAGAAAATGTTGTAATAATACTTATAATGCTGCTTACTTGCAACCTTTTATACTAAACTTGTGTGATGGTAGTAGTGCTGGTTGGTTAGCTATGTTTGTGTAGGTGGTTATGTATGAAAGATTTGAGAAAGACTGAAAATTTTTCTAAGTCCCCCAGCATGTGAAGCAGATAGTGTGAGTGAGCAAGCGAGAGAAGCGAGGAGAGAAAAGGGGAAATATTTTCAAAGTCCGACGTAAGCTTTTTCTTATAGCAGCAACAAAAGCTCAACAAAATGACGACTGCCTGTCTACTTGTCTTACTCACCCGAAAAACAAAATTGTCTTCTTCTTTGATCCTTTTTATTACTACTTCACAGTTCACTTCAAAAATTGCTTTTTTTGCTTGTCTTAGTTATTTTTTTCATTCAACAAGAAATTATTACTTTTTTACAAGTTCGCACGTTCTTTCTCAACTTTCCCAAGTTGGCAGTTTTACAGCTTTTGTAAATACAACAGACGCACATAAAACAGTCACAAAGTTTATATTTTTTTTGCACACTGATGACCGATCTGACCAGAATAGGGGGAAATGTATTTTTATTTGAAAGTAAAATCTGCAGAAAAAGAGTTAATTGGTGTATGAACAGTCTTAAATTAAAAGAAATACTAGTTTCAAGATAATTAAGCAATAATTAAAATTTCCACTAAAGTCACAAACGTCGGTAAATACAATAATGCAAGGTTGAGTTCAGTATGTTAACAGGAGCAGAATGGATGGAACAAGGAAAAAATTCCAAGTTTCCCCTTTTATCCCTGTGTGTGATTTGATATATTTAGGCACACGTTACAAATGGCAATGAATGTTAGCTTTGCTTGCTTTTTCTTTCCAGCCAGGAGAGAAACTTTCTCTTGGCTTAAAAGTAAATGGCTAAAAAGCTGAGCTGTTGGAACTTAAGTGTCGACGAGACACACCAAGTTCAGATATAATAACATACAGAGAGGGGAAAATAGTTTGCTCCGCTCTTCTCTCTCGACTTGTTTTTCGCTTTGAGATACGTACAAAGATGAATACATACGAGAAGGCTGAAATGAATGAAAAACAGTGAAAACGAGAATTGCTCCAGAGATGTTGACACGTGTGCTGCTAGGAGTGAACTGAGATGTGGAGTGAAATAGTCAGCGAATAAAATGAGAATAAGAGCCAGGGAGCCAGAGAGAAGCAGCGAAACGGCAGCGCTGGCAAGAAGAAAAAATGGAGAAGTGGAGAGAAGGAACGAGCAAGGCAGGCAGAAAGATAACTTTGAGCTGAGCAGAGTCGACCAAGTCGTAAGCTTTTGCAGAGAGAAGCTCGCAACTCCCGTATACTTTCCGCTTCTTCACTTGAGCGTCTTGTGTGTGTGTGTGTGTGTCTGCATGTGTTTATGATGGTTACAGCGCTAAAGCTCGGAAAAGGGTTTTTTTTTGCCGTAGCTCTGCAAACTCACTCAAGTTGAGAAGACTCTGCTGCTGCCTTGCCTCTCTTTTCTCTCATTTCTGGATTGCTCGCTAAGTGTGTAGAGCTGTGAGTGTGAGAGAGTTAGGGAAATGCTTAGTTTGCATTGCCAGGCTATGCGAACGCTGAGGAAAAAACTGTATCTGCGTACTAGCAAGCTGTGAGTGTATCTAAAAACGGAACTTGCATGCATATGCCACTTTTGGAATTAGAGCCAAAGAGAAAAAGAGATTGAAGAGAATTTGAGTTTTGCTTGTTGTGTGTGCATGTGTGTATGAGTAGCAGCGAAGCGAATGTTGCAGACTTTTTAAGCGATTGTATTGTTCGCCTTTTTTTATCCAGGGAACAAAACTGATAGGCCTATATAGAGTGTTGTACTTTCTATAGTAGTGTCTTGAGACTAGTTTCGTATCTTCTTTTGCAACATTATTGGCGAGATGAGCTGTATGTGGGGAAAAGTGTGTATACTTTGGTAAGCAAACGTAAATCTTCATGTGAAAGGAATGAAATTATTGCCTAGATTCTTACATTCAGTGTGAGTTATATCTATGCATGAATGTACTTTCACACACTCCTTGTGCAGTTCTCTTCAAAAGGAGAATAACAATTGCACAAAAGTAAGAAAAAGGAAAGATGATAATTTTCTTTTCATGAATGCAAGCCAGTGGTTCCCCAAAAAGTAGTATTATGACATGTTGCTGCAATAATATCAACAGTGCAGAATATAATAAAACTTAAAATTGAAAATTGGTGTAATGTGTGTAAAAAGAGTTTTGCATAAAAGTCCAACATAATTAATCTCATACATGCGGAAACAAAGTGTGCAAACATTTTAAATGGCTACTTTTGAGTTTACGTGTGTTTGTGCGTTTCAAGTTTCAATGCCTATGAAAACAATAACAACACGCGCAATTTTGCAGAAAATATGTACACGTAATAATAATGGTATGCTGTAAAAAAAGATTAAGAAAGAGCTGAAAGAATGGTGGTAGATATTCTCTTTTTATGCATATATACCTGCTTTAAGAATGGTCTGTGTAGAATGCGCGCTGCTGCGGCGGACAAAGAGCAAAAAATAGATAATACTTACATAAAGGAGAAATAACAATATATACCTTTTTCAGTAAGCACACGTAAAAGTAGTGATGTTTATATATTTAAAGAAAACGATATACTATATCCTCCCGTCTCACACGAAAATCTTCACTGCACGGCTCGGCAGCAAAGGAAGAACTGAGGCATAACCTTCTCTAAGCCGGTCCATAAAAAGGAGAAAAAAGGATGGGGAGAATGCTGGTTTCTATCCATCCATGCTTTGCAACGTTCCATGAAGGAGGGTATATGCCAGCATGTAAAAAAGCAGTGTACGGAGTGTGAGGCGAGGGGCTGCATTGCTGAGTATATGAGGAATACACACACGTACTTTTCAGTAGTGCAAAGTGGGAGAGATCGTAGTAGTAAGTAGTACTACGAAGCGTACACGTACGTACGTGAGCAAAGTAGTAAAGAAGTAGTGGTGGGGAGAGAGAGAGATGAAGAACGAGAAGGAGCCCAAATACATGTAGCGAGTAGAGTGATAGTACAACACTAAATGTACAAGGGATCCAAAAGGGAAAAAACTACGGTTGCGTATAAGTATAGTAAACGAGTACGCCAGTCAGCTGCATGAGAGTGGAAGAGTTCATTCATTTCTTGGGGTGAGCTTGGGGAACAGGGTTTCCCCAAATCTGGGGTATTCCCCGCCGGTTTTCACGTGTCCAGGGTTATCAGACATGGGGATCCTGTGGGGTCATTCGATACTCGTTGAAACTTTTTGGAAAATGGAGTAATTTCCAGGAGAGGAGATGACTCCTCAGCATGACCTTGCCAAGACTTTCCCTGGCCCATTCACATGAATAGGCTGAGCCGGAGAAGCGTAAACGGAGTGGCAGGTGGGGATCTTGCGCCAACTTTCGGGGGTCGTCTCTCGTGTCCCACTTGTGAATGAAAATGATCGCAGCACAAACTCTCTCAAGCTATGGAAGCCAGCAGAGCTAGAGCTTCAGCTCTGGCAAACTGCACACAGTGGAGGAATCGTGTGAAGTAAAGGAGACAAGTTTTTGGACTGGGATAGCCTTCCCCGTGCATTTTTTCACTCGCTCTTTCTGTATCGCTGTACGTTACGTACGTGTTCTCTCGCTAACTGCTCGACTCCCTGACACCATCGCCACTCTGCCATGTTGCTAGGTATGCGGTATGGAGTAATGGAAAAGTGGTCGCTGTACTGTTCCT
>JAQIXX010001431.1:0-34051 GCA_034700605.1 Willowsia nigromaculata
AGCTTTTTGTTGAGAGGAGTACACTACACAACACATTGTATGATTTTCAGTAAAATGTGTGACGAGAGAAGGAGAAGGGGGAAGGAGAGAGCAAAACCTGATTTCCATAAACATGTTCCTGTTTCACATATTTTTGTTGAGTGTACACAACAAAAAAGAGTTTCTCTTTGTGAAAATGGAGACTCTTTCTTTTTCACAGTGAGTGAAGTGAAATCAGAGATGGAAAAGTCAAATATAAAGCACACATACACAAGTATATACACACTTGCACCTAATGTAATGTATTTTTCTGGAATCAAATTGAGAGAAAGAATGAGAGGAAGAGAGAGCGCAAAAATGTGTCCAAGTCAACTCCGTCTTCCTGGAAAACGAGAGAGAAAGGAAAAGATCTTGTTTCGCTGTTTAAATTCTTTTTTGAGTTGTCTATTCTCAGGAAAAGGGTAGATAGAGGTTAGCAGAGCAGCAGGATATAGGAAGCAAAAGAGAAAGTGAAGGTCTGTATCTGACTTGGAAAGAATACAATTTTTGAACAATACATATATTCATACATGCTTATGACCTCTAAACCAGAAGTGTAACTTGATTTTCCATTCTGTTCCATTACGTTTCGTATAATCATCATGAAAAGTAAAAGTATATGTCTGTTTTTAAAAGAAGCTGACAGTTTTTTTTGCGAGTATCATATGAGGAAAGGAATACGGATTTTCCTGCTCCTGCTTCTACTGCTCCAGTTAGTCCAACAATCTATACTGGAAAGGGCTTAACTCTTATTCTTACATGAAATGTATACAAAACTGTAATCTAAATATATATGCATGTCATTGTATAGCCGCACTCTGCTCTTCACAGGAAGTATTTTTGTGTATAACCCCGGGTGACTGCGGTGCTCCGATTCTTTTCTATCTCACAGTGAGCTAAGCTCAGCTTTGTGAATGGATTACATTGTTACGTTTTTTCGAAGAGAAAGTGGAGTCGCTTTTACTCACAGAGAGAGAGAGCGAGAGAGTGGATGGATAGTGACTACAAGTTTCAGAGCTCAGCTTATGTAACACAATAGCATCACAATGGTATCGTTTTACAAGTAGTGCTACAATTTTGTGAAATTTAATACTTTTTTAAAACATGGTTAGAAAAGTAAAGCAAGGCAGCAAGTCAGATTTGCAGCTTTAGTTGCGAATACTTTTTGGTGATTTATTCTTTGAAATATATAGGGAGTCTCTTCTCAGCAGTTCTCACACTTGCTACAATGACGATGACGAAACCATAGACTTTTCTTTGAAAATAGATACATACATTCTCCACCTCATCTTTTCATGCATGCTTGATGATGATTTTCAACTGAAAATCAACTCAAGTCACCGTTTTATCCACCTTCATGATTTCGTGTTATTTTCTTCATACATACATTATCGCACTTTTTGAGATGATTGCGAATTTTCGTGAAAAGGGGAAAAATCAGGAAGAAAAAGTTTCTGCGTCGTTCTCTTGGTAAACGCACATCTCTTTCACACATAAATTTTCATACAATGTTTAATGCCGAATGTCAGCAGATTTTTTAGCTGGCTGAATTTCACTTTTTTATACTATAGTAACTAGTTGTATTTAAGTTGACTTTTTTAGTAGATTTTTTTTGCCTGAGGAGGAAGTAGCACTACAAAGTTGAAAGTTGCTTCAGAAAATTAGAGTTCACTGCCGTCGAGGATTCAATTGGTTGATGATTTTCTCCCAGCTTATTTCACCTCTTGCAAGAAAAATGTTTTGTGTTGTTGGGAAAAAGTAAATAGTAAATTGAAGCGTGCAAAAAAGTCTGAAAGTCCGTTTGTCGCGTAGTTCACCCAAAGCATAGAAAAATTTGCTGTGAGCGTCGGAGCGCGATAAAGCAACATCCAGTTAGTGTAAGTGTGGCGATATGTCTCCTTCTCATGAGAAGCCCTAGCTGCAGCAAGTACTGCTGACGTTGATTGAGTTCTATACAGGCAAACTGAAGATAGAGAGATGGGCCTTTTCTTGGTTCGTTGCCTCTTACAATTCTTCTTCTCCAAAAAATGGGGTTCTCCAGCTTCCCATGTCTCTACTTTCTCTTGACAGTTTTTACAATTTACCTAGCTCATGACAAAATTGAACATTCCCTTAGTTAGGTGATAATCCTTTTTTTAATACAAATTTATACAAATACAAATATATTTAGTTAGTAAAGCAATAATGATAAGCTGCTGTAAGGGTTGCTGACAAAGTCGAAAAGATCTCCAAATAAAAAATATGAATGAGCCAGTCGTATTTCGTTTTTCCTCTTTTTTATTAAAAATACAGTGCTTATGCATTTTACATACCCTTGTTTCACTCTTGCTAAAGTTTTTCTTCTTCCTCTTTTTTCAAAATGTCATGTCAAGCAAGAAATATTTGAGTTTTTTCTCTATTTCCCTTGTAAAAATCACTGTGTGTTTCGCTACTTGTTTATGTTGTAGGATAGGTAGCTGCGTGTGTGTTGCGTATTAAGTTACAACATATCACCTACGCTTTCCTACCCTAAGTACCCATACATATGTAAAGAAAAGGAAAAGAACTTTTAAACAGGATAAAAAAGTACAAGAAGTGCCCAGAGAGCAGAAAAAAAGTGAGATATAGTATTGGCCAACTTAATCAAAATCATGACTGTAGAGACTAGAGAGCGAGTTGCTAATGCTTTGCAACACGCACACCACCACCCACCCTACCAAAGTAAAACTCAATTTTCATGCGTAAGTAAGTTCACTCGTAAAATACCATCGTTTGAACGCATAAAATACACCAGGAAAGTTAGCATATACTTGACGTGTGTTTGACTGCCAAGTTGTTGGCTTATCAAATCACAAAAATTATTACCACTCTGACGATAACAATATTCATTCAGGACACAATATTTCCCATGGGAGCTTAAATTAAGGGATATGTGCGCGGAGTATATATCGATGACTGGCATTTGCTAAGTCAAGTGTCTATCACCCCAAGTCATTTTTCGAACTTGTCCTACCATTTTGTTTTGTTGCAATGGGGGTAATTAAAATAGCTCTAGACTCAAAGTCAAATCATGATAAGGTGAACATGGAAATGCTAAACAGCCAACAAGTTAGTACTAAAAGTACATTAATAATAAAAGCTAAAAGATTTTTCGACAATGTGGGCGTAGTTTTATAGTTGGAACCATTACTTTTGTTAGTTTTCCTAGTTTAAAAAAGGAAGTGCAGTAAAAAGTAGAAAGCTTTGATTTTGCTTGTAAATTATAAGCCCTCGCTACAACATTGAATGTCGATTCAATAAAAAACAGATTTTATGGTTATAGCAGATTGTAGCAAAAAACCAACAAAAAGTTTGGGAAAAGTTCACCCTGTCATCTTCATACCGTTTTCTATCTCGTGCATGCATCACGGCTAACTTTAGTACTGCCAAGATTTATTTCATTGTTTTATACGGGATCTGATCTACGGCCATATATTTTTATAGATACGTATACTTTGACTGCAAAATAATTGTATACACTGCAGTTTACGTTTTCCCACTTTTACATTCGAATTTTATCTGACTGACTGAGCTTTTAAGAGAGCAAATGTTGCAAAAAACACTAAAGGTTTTTTTTAGCTTCTCTGCAAGAACAGCAACTTCCTAGCCTGACTCATCCAGAATTCAGATTTAGCTTTTGTTGCACTTTTTCCTCTTTCCCTTCTCAACACCAAAAGGAGTAAGCGAGCACAAAGCATTTTGAATTCTGTGTTTTAAGCCAAAAACGTTGCACTGACAGACGGAATAAAATTAAATGAGCTGCTGCATTCGCTTCTTGTACTCAGCTACTCACTTCAAAAAAGTTGAAGAAGAAGAAGAGAAGCATAAATTAATAAAATGAGGAGCGGAAAAGCACGACTCAAAATCTTGTTATTAATATGATGCATATACAATATTCAAGTCAAGTACCAGGGAACCATACCATCATCATCATCATCATAAGAGCAATAAAAAATATGGCGCACTGAATCTGAAAATGGGAAAAATGTAGAGAACGAATCCCTGCAGTTATTCTACCAACGACACTAAGATTAAGGCAATAACTATGGCCAAAGTGTCCATATGTTCTTCTCATTTCTCCTCGCCTCTCTCGTTTTCATGTTTACGCAATAAAAAGAGTCAACAAAAGTGGAAGGATAAGAGAGGTCAAGGAAACCTTACTCCTTCTACTTCAGCCATTTACCTATTAGCTGTTGTGTGTGTGTGTGTGTGTGGCATACATGACATGAGCGTATTATAAAGATGGGAAACCCAGATAAAAGTATAAAAAAGTGAAAGCAGAGAAATGCCTCTCATAGAGGTTGGCGGCATGCACAGCATATTTTCAAAGCAGAGAGCAAAAACAAAATGTTGTTCTCTTGTTTCAGCTCAACCCACAGTCTTATCTCCCAAGTTTTTCATTTGACAAGCAAGGTACGCCGTTTTGCCGAGCAAGGCAGTCACATTGGGTGAAGCTGCCTTATCAATGTACGGATAGTTCTTCCTTGGCGGCTGCTGCTGCTGTTGAAGATGATGTGTCGGAGCTAAAGGGTTTTCCGACGAGGACAACGAAGAAGAAGAAGAGCTTGATGATGATGATGCTGCCAAGTCGGCTGTTGCTGGTGGCCCTGTAATTACACCTAAATCTCGGTCCCCTGATGATGATATTGACGATGATGATGACGACGACGATGAAGCTGATGATGATGATAAAGCAGCGGCGACAGGAGCATCTGCCATCGCAAGAGCCATTGCTGATGCTCCCAATATTACAACTTTGTTATTATTACTATTTATTTTATTATTATGATTTAGATTACTTTTAATGTTACTATTTACACTATGAACAGGATTTGCGTTATTGTTTTTCGCATTGAAATTATTACTGCTACTATCATGGTTTATCATAATTATTCTTGATGTGGAAGAGGACGACGGTCCATCTACAAGTTTTCCACTACCACCACTACCCACGAACCCTCCTGTTGGAGGGCTCATACTGAACGATGAGCTTATACTTGAGGAACCGAATACTTGGGAATACGGTGAGGGGTTGAGGTTCCTGCTACTACTGCTCCCATCCGATGCGTGTCCTATCACTGTTCAGAGAAAAAAATCAAACAAGAAAATGTCATCATTAATATCATCAAAGTAACTACATTTATTTTAAAGATCATCACTACATTAAAAAACTGTATACTTAAGTACTGGAAGAAAAGTTATATGATAGGGAAGCGCATTGAAAATTTTGCCTTTTGGGTGGCTTTTGTAAACCACTTTAGCATTTTCTGGAGAAAACAACTGTTTGCTTTGCTGTTATGGAAACTGGAGAAGCTTTTAAGCAAAGATTCGAAGAGCTAATATAGCGTCTTTTAGGAGAATCAAGTTATATTGACGGTTCGTCTGCGTCTTCTCCTTCTAGCGACCGACCTCTTTCTCCTTTCTTGAAATCTGTGCACCAAATACAAAATAGATTTTTTATGCTTATTATTATTAATGAATTTTGTTATAGTCTATTTAGTGGAATAAGTGGAGATGGTGAAAGTCTACTTATCGCACTCGTAGGCTTTCTCCAGTCAAGTGGCGGATGCAAAGTACGTGAGCTCACATAATAATCATATCATTCTCAGCAGCACCAGCCGCCATGGAACTAGCTTTTTCCCTTCGAAAAAGTGAAATAACATTGGCTCAGAGTGTGAGTTAATATCATCCTTATTATTAATACCCTCTGTCTCCATCATCATTATTAGTAGCAGTATTATTATTACATGGTATTATAAAATCCACCAGGACAACTCTATTTTGTTGTCTTAACGAAACTTTTCATTTGCTCCGTCAGCTTAAAAATCCATGCATCCGCTGGTTTCGGCTGATATGCATGACCGAAAAAGTGAAAGTGGGAAGCATGTGTACGTGCCATGCCCCTAGCATCATCATTAGCACCCAACGCTTGTCTCACTAAAAAAACTCAAAAAGTTGAATCCCAAACAAACAAAAACAGCAGCAGACTAAAAAGTAGGTCAAACACATCACATATAATTCTCATGATGATGAAGATTATCACAAAGTACGGTCGATTTTAAGATTATGCGGCTTTTTAGAAAAGTGAACACTAAACTTTTTAATGTGCGGCCATGGCCAGAGATGAGTTTCAACTTGAAATGAATGAAAATGACTTGCTGGATGAGGGAATGAGTGAGAGAAAGGGAAATGAAGTAGCCAACGACACCAGTCAGACCACTACCACCATCGCCACTTTAAGAATGATGGACTGTTAAATAATTACAAACTTTGTGAAGATGATCTTTGTAAAGTGCCCGCCATCATTGTTTCCCCAGCTTTCTAGCCCATTTAAAAAGATAAATATTATTTCTTTAAGTAATACCAGGATTAGCTCAGGATTCATTCTACACCCATAATGATATGCATACTACTGACACGAAGTGGCCATTAGAAAGTATGATAATTCTTTAGACGGAAGTTTTAAAACTTTTTCCTCATCCTCCTCCTGCTGCTAGTGACTTACATTAGTGGTCTTTACAGCAGAGATAAGACAATGACTCTTAAGGAAATGCCCAAGAAAAGCTTCTTGGAGACCAAGGCTTAAAAGTCAGAGTCAGTGAGAAAGACACGTACATTCATTAGCTCGAGCAATTTTAACTGCCTCCACACGCGTTCTACTTATTTTTGAATCCGCTTTATGTGGAATATGGCACTAGACAGGAAGTGTATTAAGGAAATGCTTTAGTGAGCCGTATCAAAAACACTTTTGTCTGTTACTGTATGAATGACCCCTTTCATTTTCACTTTCTCTACTTTCTCCCAGAAAAGTAGGTAGGGTAGTATACATTTTAGCGCACTCACACAAACATCCATTTTTTATTTCTTTCTCTCTATTTATCTCACTTTCCATCCGGCGTTGGTGGTCTGCTGGTCTTGCATGAGTGTTGTGCCAGGCCACTGCAGGACCAGGGCACCACTACAAGTCCGTCGGAGGAGAGTAATGCGCCACTAATACCATTCCAAGGGTCATTTTTTCACTTTTACTTTCTCCGTTAACTTTATGATATACCTATAGACATAAAATACTCTAGAGAAATAGTGTACGTTTTTAATACACGTGCAGCAGATTTAGATAGTCTGATGGCAGGTTTTGCTTCCACACATAAGCTTAAGACCGGCTTAACATAAACATACGCATCGGGCAACACCAACCAAATCCCCCTTTCTATTTAACTTACGGCACGGCAGCAAAGGAGACGCAAAGCCTAAATTGACTTTTGCTTTGCTGTTACTATTAATGCTCTATAATATACGCAAAGCCCCTTCTTGCCGTTATTTATTTTTATTTTCTTTTGATATAAAATACATGAACTCTCTGCAGCATGTGTCTGTGCATATGTATATTTTTTGCGGATGAAGAGAGACGCCTGGAGATAAAGATTTCTCAACTAAATGTCGGAAAAAACTGCGTGCAAAGCTGAGGAATCATATGAATACTGAGAGAAAAATGCGAACAGTAACGAACATTATATGAGCAGCATTCCATGTACAACAAAACAACGCAGTGGAACGCACGCAAGGCAACAACAATAAGGAGCCCGGTAGCAAACCAGTTGTTGATGTTATTATTATTATTGTCGGTAGTAGTAGATGGTAAAGGAGAAAAAAACTTTCTCTAAAGGCGAAAAAGCGAGAAAAAAGTTTAGTTGAGTAAAGTGCGTTAAGTATCCGCATGTGAGCAGATGCGATATACATAACTGTGCATCGACATTGTTATGAATACGGCACGCACAAACAGTAAAAGAGTAAGCTTCAGAAGGAACAACTACAAAGGGAAAAAAACTCTTCCTGAACACACTTTCTCTTCCCTTCCGTTTCTTTACCCATGCCTCACCATATCACATCGCATGTCAAAACTTTTTTTGGAGAAAATAAAAAAATATGAACGACGCTGACAAAAAAAGAGAAACTGAGGAATAGCGCGTGGGAGAGCGTTATATTCATGTGTTTACAAAAATTATGGCAACAATAGTAATAATAATATTCCATTTTCCAAGGGAGCCAGGGCAATAACCAACTCTGCGAGCATGAAGAGTAGTGAAAGTAGAAGAGTGAAAAAATGGCTGGAGCATGCAAGCAGACAATCGTTTTATCTATCATTTGTGTAAGTTGGTATATAATGTAATGTGTGGGATGACGATGCTTTCCCCGCGAGTATACTTCATTTGTTACTAAGAAGAAACGCGACGAGAGAGCATGGCGCAAAGAGAAAGTTTCTTTGGCAAAAAGAGAAAAGTGGCTTTCTCCAGAGAGAGAAAAGAGAAAGTTTTTTGAGACAGGAAAAAGGTGTTGTAGAGGGACTAGTAAGAATGGCAGCGGTTTTTATATGGTATGTTGTGTGTCCTTGCTAGCTACTTGGTCTGGATGTGTAAATGGGCATGTCAGTCAAGTCACCGGCTCAGTCAACCCGAAAAATACTACTTGACATCTGGACTATTTGCAAAGTTTCTTACACCGCATCCTTTTTCTCTCTTAATTCTCCGGTCAGAAATGTTTCACTACGTAAGAAGAGGCGAAAAGGACAGGACCTAGGATTTTCATGTGGGCATTTCATTTTTGTGGTGTCAGAGCGTCAAGGTGACTTCTCTATAAGGTTTGTCATCCAAGGTGGCGCTGATGATGATGAGAACACTGATCCTTACAGGTACGTGCTTTCCTTCGCCTTTTCAAGTGAGCAGACAAGTTCACTAACCGCCACAAAATGTAATTGCCATAGACAGGACGGAAAAGTCTGATGCCTCGTGCAACCATGAGCCAGCTTATTACGCTCCATGGTCATCTGCCGGGTCCGGGTCTCTTCGTGATGATCGATGAAAATGTGTGCGAGGTATAACCGTTGCACATTGCCTCTTTCCATCCTCCCTCTGCTTTCCCATCTCTTTATCTTCAAAGTTATTATTAACTACGTTTAGTAGTCGCCAACAGGAAGGAAAGAAAGTAGAGAAGCTAGTAAAGCATGAAAAAATGTAATCCTAACTGTCCAACTCGTCTTAACTTTGTGTGAGCTGAGTGGAGTGAGATGGTCTGATGATGCGATGATTGTGAGGATGTGAGTGCAACTATGTATCTACGTGTAGCCAACCGAATTTTATCAATTTTCTAGTACTTCTCCATCTATGTATCTATCAAGTATAATATACGCTTTTCCAGTGTGCAAAACTTTTTTCGTCTTGTAGATCGTTTCCTTCCGGCGCTTTGCCATCATCAGAAGCAGCATTGAGTTTCCCAGAGGAAAGGCAATCATCTCGCAAAGAGAAAAAAATTCAAAGAAGAGAAAGACGATTAAGATGAGACGGGCTTCGAGGTTGCTGATCGGTTGAGTAAAATTGGCGTTATCCAACGAACTTATTCAGACCACATATTATTCATGTACATAGTTTAAAGAACCCAGCATCTCACATTCTCTCATTTTGATCTCCAATCTATTCTTTTTAGAAACAAGACGGAAATAGGTACATGTTCAGAGAAAAATGGATAGACAAATTGAAATTGGTAACAAAAATAGCAATGGAGTTTCTTAAATAATACCTTCTCAAATTGATAGACAAGTCAACTGACTGAATAAGGTTAATGGTATATTTGAATCATTTATGCAAATGCTTTTTTATTCTCAATAATGCATCGCAAAGGAAACTGTTCGACATGCGCCATGACGTCTCAAGGTTGCATTATTATCTCACAAATGTTGCCTCTACAAAAAGGATTATTATATATTCATAAGATCTAAAAAGAACTTGTACTGCAACTATTCACTATCATTAGTACTACAGTATTACTGATGTAATGAAAATTCCATCTCACAGGATGAGCCCTTCTTATAAACGACAAAGATCAAATTGTACAAGAAAGTGTCAGCAGCAAATTGTAAAAACCTTACAATTCTGCAATAACCGCATGCGGGCACACTCCACTTCCAATGTCCATCATCCCGATTGACTTTGCCAAGTTTCAACTATTTATTTTATCTCTATAAAATATTCATTCCTAAGGTCTCATACAGTCTTCCTAAAAGAATATCTAGAATCTGGCTAGAAGGAAAGTGTTTTGCTGTTTTTTTTTTCTTAAAGAAACCAGACGCATAATACGTACATACAATAGCAAATACGTCGATCGAACTTCCCAACCTTTATGAATATTAGAGCGTTCACAACCCAACCTCACATAATCTCCACCACCACCACAAAAGAAACAATATTTTTTGTATTTTCTGCAAAAGTGGGGGATCGAGTACAAAGATAAGCTATGAGCGTTTTACGCAGCTGTGTGTATTTCGGCATTAACCTCGTTACACAAGCACATACCTATGAGTGTGCTCTTTCAATCCTTTAGAGAGCCGCTCCTGCAAAAGCATCCATAAATGTGAGTGAAGCCGACTGTAATGATGATGATGATAATCGTCTTTTGTGTGTGTGTGGCTAAAGGCCTGATGCATGAGCCGCATTTTCCGTTTCATTCTCTCAATCGACAAAAACCGTTTTGTAAATCCTTTTGTAATTTTGTTATAACTTGCGACTAGTTTTATTCTTACTACGCGTGATAGTAGTAAAAGTGGCATGAAAAGACGAGTGTCAGCTCTCAATTGCAGTTTGTATAGAAAAAAGGTGAGAGGGCTCACTAGAACACCAGCGAAACGACAATATTATACGTGTGGCTAACTATAAATAGGTCAACCTCTGAATTTTGTTGCCCCATTAGGCTTACACACTTATATATTGGATAGCAGTAAAAAGGCTTTGAAAGTGAAGATGTAAGAAAGGAATCAATACTTGAATTATTAATGAATGAATGGTTATAGTGAGAAACATAGAGGAAAAACTTTCTTTTATTTTGAGTAGAGCTATTGTAATGCTGTGACGCAATGGAAGAACACAAAAGGTGCTCTCTTCTTTAACATTCTTATCGCCGCCATCATCATTACCATCATCTTATACTCTCCTTTTTCTTCATTGTCACTCGACAAGAAAAGCTCCACTCAATGCGAGACGAAGAAGATGGAGATGAGTAAGAAAAAGTATGGGCAATTAGATGAATCTCGTATGCGCCTAAGGGAGAAAAATATTTGTGAAAAGGTCGCATTTATTTTAAAGGACTCCTCTTTCCTCTTTCTTTCATCTTGCCACGAGCCACGGCGACAATTATTGGAAACGTTTTCTTTAAAAAAAAGAAATGAGACGGTGTAGGTTGAATAAAGTAAGGCAGGGTGAATGACTGAGATTCTCAGAAGAAATATTGACTGCGTATATACTTCCCGCCTACTTTTCATCTAAATGCGAAAGTGGAATAGGGGAGCCAAGGAGAAGTAGTCTTAGTTGGTAAGTGTGGGTTTGAATTGAAAGGGAGAAAAAATGGTGTAATGAGACAACCGGATTTTCCAGAGAATTACTAGCCGGCAGCATAAAGAGTTGTGATTGTGAGTTACGTTCAGTCTGAGCTAGGAACTCAGACTGAAGGAACCGTTCACTCATCATGTCTAGCATTCTACAAAACAACAAGTATGAAAATCTCTTTAGCTATGGTCCCATTCTCCATGTGCAGGACGTGAACTTTCTCTAAACAAACTTGAGGGGGATTCAACTTTAAACCCTGTGATTGGTGCGTGTGTCTGCGTAACTATAACCCACTCTTTAAAAAATATAATGGAAGTGGAAAAGAAGAAGTTACAAAATTTCATGCAAAAAAATATAATTTAAGTTGCCACGATGAAATCATTTCATCTTTATAATAATATGTGATAAGGTCATCTAATAATAGAAAAGCGTGGAGATTCTGTAGTACATGTTTAACGAAGCAAACTGGCGTCCCAAACATAGACAGTTGCTAATGCTCTCCTCCTCCACATTTTAAATTATATTTACAATAGTAATATTCCAACATCCCCAGCATGAAAAAAGCAAGCAAAGTACTAATGTAATGTACAGCACAGCATTAACGTGACTTTTTATTACTCTTCCTTTCGCCTTGTCTAGTTCTTACATAACAAACTCAGCTTTTCTTCCTCCGGCTCAATGTACACACAACTTTTTCACTCGACTTTTCCTCAGTGTACACATTATTATTTCGCAATACGTGTTCTTCACAGTCTCGTTATAACATCCCTAGCCATTTATTTCTGGGTATTACTGGTAGTAGCAGAGAAGGAGCAGAAGTTGTTGAATTAAGTAACATCATCATCAGCATCCTCAAGATCATTTTCCTCGTAAACTGATTTGCATCACCAGCAAGCAAACAGAATATAATAGTCAGCAAGACTCAAACAAGATAGCGAAAAAATGAGAAAGGAAAAGTTTCGACAAACTTGAAAAAATAAGATGGAAAATAATACATTTTTCAAGATTTTCAAGCACTCTCCATCACGAACGACTTGCTGTAGCCATTTGTTGATGATGATGATGATGACTTACAAAACAACACTATAGTTTGAGCAGAGTGAAAGCAAACGAAAGGGGAAAGAAATGTACTTATGGTTTTCCTTCGAACTCATAATTTCCAAACGTGCTCTGGTGGTCTTCTCTAGTGTCTGACTTGATGTTTGACTGGGAGAAGAGAGGACACTCTGTTCTAGAGCTAGCTTGCCTAAAGCAAGATTGAGTGAGTGCATTTCTCCCTATCTGCATTGTCCTTTTTCGTTTTCTACTAAGAAATGCCAACTCTCAAGTGAAAGCTGTGAAAAATGTAATGTAAATTTAGAGGAGGAGTGTGCACTCACTGTGCACTTAGCAGAGATAGCTGTTTTCTTCTCATAAGAGAAACAAGTCTTCTGTTCCAAACAGGCCCTTTGTTCCCTGCTTTTTTTCAAGAGAGACTTGTCGCCGTGTGACATGATCATGCAAAAGTATTCATTGTCGAGAGAAAAGAACGAATGGAAAGAAACAGCAAAAAGTATTTTCCCAATGCTGAAGTAAAACATCTCCTTGTTTCTCCACCAGACATATTTATATCTCGAATCATTATGCATAAATATGTATTATATTTAAAACGTGTTGTGTAACAGTATGTACATATGAACGAAAGCATGAATTTTTTTCATGTGAAATGGAAAGAAATCTCTAGAAAACATTCCCTTTCTTTTCCATCACAAAAAAAGTAGAGTATCTACAACATACATTTTTCAAACATTTTGTTATCCTTTTTTACTTGCTTGGTTGCATGCCTTGTCGAGTGTGTACTCTGGATTGCGTGTATGTGTGGTGCCTGAGAGTCTATCCATCTGCATTAGAAAAATCTCGTGTCCGCATCAATGAGCTTTTATTTTACCCAATCCTGATATATGGGACTAAAAAGAAGAGGGAGGAAAAAGGGAAGAGGGAGAAATGAAGAAGAAAGAAAGAAAAGGAAGAAGTAAAATGGCAGGAAACTACAATGTAATACACCATTCATTCACAGCACTCTGCACACTTACAACGTTTCAGTCAGTTCATCTTTTTTCTGAGAAGAGTAAATAGTTTGAAAAGCATTGGGTGAGTGGGAGTGAGAGAATTAGGTTGTCAATGAAGAAGCTATATACTTATATAGGCATCCATTTTATGTGTTTTTGTCCAGAATAGCTATTTATTCCCTTCCGCTTTTATACCCACTAATATTTCACGGGAAACTGGGTATAAATAAAAAGGTCGGGGAATACAGGTGACAGTTTTACTTGCAATATAGATCTTTGTGTGAACGGTAAATACAAAGGGAGAAAAGAGAAAATGGTGTTGCTCATCTGCCCACACAAATTACCAGTAGAAATAGGACTCATCATAATCATGAACAGAAAAGTCGTTTAATGACTGGAGGAGAAAATCGATAACTAGACGAATGGTGTCTCTATTAAGATGACAAAGCTGTGTAGTCATACTCTTCTCTATAGTTCAGGAAACAATGTTCACAGTTGCATACAACATTTGCTGATGACGCAAAGTGTTACAAGAGGTACGGTTTTTTGGTTGTGGAATGTTCCGTCTTAGAAAGAAGGACATCCCACAGGAGTTTGTAGCTAGTTTTTATATTTATATTTATGTATGCAAAAGTGAAGAAACGGGAGGAGCAGTAAATCATGAGCAACTTTTTTCATTCTTTTCTTCCCGTCAAAGTTGATAAAATATACATGAGTAGAAGAGGAGGCTAGAGAGGACACATTTTATTCATGGAACGGTGGACTAGCCCGCAATAAATTCATCCTCTCCTTTCCTCCACCTCGGCATTTACCATCTACATATTATTACAAACTCTAAACATCCAAACCACCATCCCTTGCAATCACTGCCTTTTTGTATAGGTACATTATGTAATCTTAGTCTTCCGCAAACAAACCAGAGAGCTATCATCATCAACACACATGTGTGGGATTTATTGATGAGGAAGAGGAAGACTGAGGAAGTTTGTAAAGAGGAGGAAAGTTTGAAGGAAACAAATTTGCAAAACATGCGGACATTATGTTGAGTCGCTGGAGCTGAGAAGATGAGGAGAAAGGCTCGTCATAATCTGTAATCAGATATGAAGAGGAATAGAAGGATGTGTGGAATGATGCAGGGTCCTAGAGAAAGCAACTGGGAAATGACGACTAGAGAGGCACTGATTCCGTACGGATGGTTGCATGGATGCGTTCTCTCAGAAATGGAGTAGTTCTTGCAGGAAATTAGGCCACAGGGTGTCATTTATCCATTATTCACATTGAAAGGATAGCAATGCACTCTATGTATATGTGGTATTTTGGTATGTATATGGACCTCTATCCCACGTGATGCAATATCAATGTGGGATTCTTTTAAGAAAATCCACTGACGTATGCCACTCTCGAGAAACATTCTCACAGAATGTATACACTGATATGCTGTCTTGTTTCCATCATCGTCATCATCATCTCTCTGTTTATCCTTGAAACTCATGACATGCTTTACTTTCACTTCTCTTTCCGCTAGATATACCTACCAAACACCGCAAGCAGTTTTTGCCCACAACATACTTACCTTACAGTAATTTTACATGCCATGTTAGCCGCAGGCATTTTGTAGACCTTCACATGAAACCAAAACATTCTGAGAAAATGATCGGTATGATGCTTCCATTTTCATTCGTAGATTGCAAAATGCATAATGAATGTACATATTACCAGTTTCTCTGTATTGTACCAATGTACCAACTAACGAGGAAACACTCGAGTGTAACATAAGCCTTGAACAAATGGAAAAGTAAATAAATAAGTGAATATGAAATTTCATCACAACGTTCATATAAAAGAAAACGCCTTTAGTAAACATTGCGTTGTGATGAGCAAGTAAAAATTAATAATGAGTGCAACGGCTCTGTACATGTAGCAAGTTGATTAAGATTATGAGCATGTATGACTTGCACTGAGCCTAAAATACCTACTCCGATCGTGTAATGCAATAAACTGGTTGAGAGCGAAAGTGAGTGAAGTGGAAAGTTTAAAAAATGAGCGAGTGTTTTCTACATTGCTTCGAAAGAGGAAGAGCGAGAAAATTGAAACCGATAAAAGAGGGAGGAAGAGTATTGCACCATCGAGTTGTCTGGATGTAAAAAACCACACATAGGTAGAACATGTGGAAATACTTCGTCATTACGTCTTAATGAACTCCCGGAACCTGCAAGATATGCCTAAGCATAAAAGCAAAGATAAAGATGTTCCTCGTGCTTCTTTCTCCAGGGAAAAAATCAGCAAAATGAAGGAATCTTTGCAAGTAAACCAATTGAGTGAACAAGAGGGAGTGGCATATGCACAGGAAAGTATATGTATTTCCCAGTAATGAACAAGGGGTAAGGAATGAAGAATGAGGAAAAGGGGGAAATGTGATGCAATCGAAATTAATAGAGAATTTTTCTCACCGCTCCTGCTACTGCGAGAAAAACTTTGAAAATAGAAATATGATGAAGATGACGTGTTGTAAGGTAGAAAGGTCGATGATGGATGGATATGAGATTGTAGGTGGTGTGGAGATGTGAAGCAAGTATAAAATGAGAAGGGAGGAGAAGAAAACGTAGCGTTGGAAATATGAGATTCTTCTTCATCAGTCAGCTATCTGTCGACAGAAGAACTACTAATGATAAAAAACGTCAAGGAAATGATGATGATGACAAGATGTTTCCATGAATATGAATCAAGCAAGCAGACGAATCACCGACACGATAGCTATATCACAAATGGCGATATTATGGTAACAATTGACGACTGGCTTGGTTCGAAATCGCGAGTGTCTGGTCACAAACCGCGATACGGTCGTACTAAGCGACGATAAAACTTAGAAAAAAACTCACCCACCAAAAAAGATTTAATTTAAATGAGAAGAGTCATAGTTGGAGGTAAAACGGTAGTGCTGGAGTAATTGTTGTCTGTATCAGTTGTACAATATTTAACTTGAGAAAAATTTAAAGGGAACCATCTAACTAAGCTATAACCATGCGGATGTTTTTATAATTGTAAGTATTGTAGCAGATTCATGCAATTGAATAGTCGTATGAATACATGGGCATCGAATGTTAAACAACATATTTCAAATGTGCATTAATGTTTGGAATTGAATACTTTAATTACGTGATCATAAAGACATGAAAATATTTGCTATAATCGAGTTTAAAAGTTTAATAGCAAGAATTTGCTATAAAGTTGCGTTATATTAAACCGTGTAGTTTATAGAGGACTTATATAATAGTTTTTATCAATATCTAGGAAAGTGATAGCAATGCATTCAAATGTATGCTACAGGATTTATTATGCGAACGCTTTTCCTGCTTCAAGACTAGTCACATAGTACTATCTAACACCTCCGCGACTAACAAATGATATGAGGCTGACAAAATGCTAACAATTGCAAGAACAACCGTAAAGTTATAGCCTACGGTTATATAGCTTTAAGGTATAGTTAAACCTTGATTGTTAGATTGTTCCTTTTTCAAATTCTACACAAATTGGCTAAGATACAACTGCTAATGATAACAATTACATACAATGATTTGCCTATAATTGCGACTCTTCTCATTTAATATGATTGTTTTTTGTTGGGGGATT
Source organism: Willowsia nigromaculata (assembly GCA_034700605.1). Classification (NCBI taxonomy): domain Eukaryota; kingdom Metazoa; phylum Arthropoda; class Collembola; order Entomobryomorpha; family Entomobryidae; genus Willowsia; species Willowsia nigromaculata. Next base: position 17,084 of record JAQIXX010001431.1, read on the forward strand.
TCTCAAAAAATTTCTAAGTTTTTATCGGCATTTAGTACCACCATATCGGGGTTTGTCACTTGGTACTCGCGATTGCGTACCAAAATTGAGTCTTAGGTACTAAGTTGTAAGTTTTAAAAACTCGTTACTTGTGATATCGGCATTGTGTCCGGATTCCAAGCAGACAAAGTTTTGAAAGACGAAAAAATGGAAAGGAAGTAATGTTTCCTCATTTTTTGTAATATATGTACTTAATTTAATACCATTTTACATGTAAACGAAACGTCATGTATAAATCCCTTCTAAATTGGCTATGTGAGTATTGCCGTATGCTTGTATGTGTTTCATTTCCTTTGGTGACTTGTAAAGAACTAATTGATAAAAATGAGACGAGTTTCTTCTCCAACTCTCTCCTTGTCCTTGGAAAATTTTACACTTTCTCCGTTTCAATTCCCTTTACACTGTGAACCCAAGACGGTGACAAAAATGAAAGAGAAAGTTTGCTTACTTTCTTCGAGAAAAAAGTCGAGTGTATGTGCGATCTTGTTCCCTTTAAACTTTTCAGTGACACGGGACAACATTCCTTTAATGGATTTTCACTTTTCTTCTACCTTCTCTTTGAAAAAAAGAAAGCGAGACAAAAAAAGAAGACGACACGCATGGAAGTATGCCTAATGTACCCGCAGTTTAAATCGTCTACCTTCTGCCTTGCGTGCAATGTATTTTTGTGAGTGCTTCACCGTGAACAATAGTGAATAGAGAAAGTGCAGAATCTCGTTTGCTCTAAAACGTAGCCATAGAAAAGGAGCCAAGCTTTATTTAGTCGTCACCTTTCTCTCATTCTTACACAGCACAGCCAAATACCTTTCTTCTTCCATTCCTGGTGCTGGTAGACTCTCAAGCGACACATGTGTTCCTTGAAGGATGAAAAAACCTGGTCGGGTAAAGTAAGTCAGGTAGAAAAACGGAGGAAGACGATGATGATTACAGCAATAACGTTGGGGTAAGGTTAGCGATTCGGTGAGGTAGAGAATAAGATTAGAATAGGTATGTGGAAACAACAATGAATTCATTTATGTTATCCATATAATACTTGTATTTGTGTAAGAGCATAGGAAAAACATCATTTTTCATGTTAGCTTCTCCCCCGTGGAAAAATTCATCATTTTTAGCAGAAGCAAGAGAAAAGGAAGAAGGGCACACAGGTGTGCAGCCTTTATTTCATGCACACATCGCTTCTCTGGAAAAAGCTGTCTGTAAACTACCAACTGCTTGAGCCAAGGTTTATGCTAGAATAGTGTATGTGATGATTATTTCAAAATACACACAAAAATACCCAGTCTGTGAAACATCATGAGAATATACCTATAGGAGCTTGTGAAAGCCTTACTTTAGATACTTCTCCTTCAAATGAGGTGGTGGCATGGCAAAGACAAGGGATCAGACGAGATGAGGGAAATGCAGCAAACGAAAACACGCCGATAGACGAGTTTTGTTTCTAGCTCGTTAAGCAAGGATAGAATTTTTACATACGTGTAGGTATGTATTTTGAGACCGTGGAAGATTGGAAGATAAAACAAGGTTTCTCATCATCAACAACAAACCAACCAGCCTTTGAATAGGCACATACAGAGAGGCTTAGGTAGATTGGGGCGGGTGAACGTGTCGCGGTATTTTCTCCACAATGTTTCCCTCAAGACCAATCTTCACAAGTGTCATTTTTCCTTCACTCCTTTACCAAAGGAAATAAGCTCTCCTGAGAAACATTCATCAGTGACATTCATTTGATGTGTTTTAAAAGTAAAAATCAATACTTTCCCATTGCTTCGTTAAGTAAAAGCATTTTAAGACCACAGATGAAGATTTAGAACTGGATGCGTACGCTACTTGAGGCAAATATTAGTTTTGACGCCCGAATGACCCCTGGCTTTGAAAAATACTCAAGTAAAGAAATAAGAAAATTCCTTTTCATCGTTTTTCTATCCCTACCACTACCGTCACAGTTTTCCGTTGATGATCACCACCATAAACAGTCACTAATTCGATTAAGGTGCATTTTCCACCATTGCGGCTCCTCTGGTGCTAGGGTGCAACATTGGAAAACTTTTATTTCTTCAAAAGTTTCGTTGTTCGTGCTCCTTGAAAACTCTAGTAATTATTTTCACCATGCAGAACCACATAATGATAATTCCAAGGTATAATAAAAACCAACGAAATTTGTGTTTTCAAGAGCACTGGGTACTCTTCTGGGGAACAAGACATAAAAAGAGAAAACTATTTTACAACAAATAACCACTTTTGGTTTGACCGCGACACAACCTTCAAACTTATCAGACATCATTACCGTAAGACATCACCATCCACAGCATTGTAGGCACCACAATTTTTACGACCACTCGCAATACCAAACCGGCGTCAATCACAAAAACAACGGGAAGAAATTAGGTGAAGAGTTTGTCGCTGTGTCGTCATTCTCTTTGCCGACAACTATAAATAAACGAGCTCGTTGTTTTTTCCTAATGTGTTTTCCTACAAAATTCCAATTTTTTATTGCCGGTGTGGTGCTGCCTTATAGACCTACTACACACAGAGTGAACATTTCCCATCATGCTGTTTTACTGCCTGTTCTACTCTTTGTCCTACAAGATCCCCTTCTTCTCTCCAAATTAAAGCAATAGTAAACATTTGTGACTTGCGGACAAAAATCAAGGGAAAAGAAGTAAAAGTCCATCTGAGTGTCGGTGCTTTATTCTACCCTACTATTAGTTGACGAGACTGTCCCGGCTCAATAGTGAAATAGAAACTCCTACTTTTAAGAATTCTTTTGAAGCGTTCATGTGAGTCACCAAATCTTTAACACGCAAATGAACAATTTTTTCATTGGTTCTTGATTTCTTCGGAAAATTATTATCCCCAAAACTAGTTTTACTAAGAAAATGCCACTGTATATAAATGTATTTTTTAGGAAACTACACAAATCATACTTGTTTACGTCATTTCAATAAAATATAGCAAAAAATGTTGGATATTTGATTGCTAGCCGGGATAAATGAAAACTGTGGCCACTTCACTTTTTATCACGCCACCCCCGTCCGTCGAGCACTTAACCAACTACTTCCTTTTCCCAACTCATTCATTCAATTTTGCTTCAAAGAGATTTTCAAGTGAAGTAAATTGGGCATTCGTTAGACCAGCGTAGTAGAATATCGACAGATGCATTACAAAGCATTCATTTAATAATATTGTTTTAGCGCATTGAGTTGTAGATTTTCAATTCTTCTTGAAATTGTTCTAACACGACCATGAAATGGAATAATTTAAAGGGAAATCGGGAAACTGTCTTTGATCGGTTAATGGCATGCTATTAACAGTAATATTCCATTCCCTTTGATTGTTTTTCTTTCAAGTTGTACTTCTCTAACCAATCACGAAATAAATCAGTATGTGTGTGTGGTCCTTGATATGGCATGATCAAAACAGTTTTTTTCGAAGAAAACATCAAAACAAGAAAACCAAAATAAATCATTTCGAATGATTCCGCTCAAATAGATTTATTACTTTTTCGTGGCATGACATAATAATTAGCACGAATATTCATTCGGTGAGAGTGGCAAACGATGAATATGCCATGACTACCTGCTTTACAGACGCTTAAAGTTATAGCATTTTTTCGCCGATAGGAATCCATTAAAAAGGTTAGCGAACAACAAAATCGTTCCCGTATCATTCATTATTACTGCTACTCATATACAACAGACTGTTTTCATGCCACTACTTGTAGAGCATTGGTAGGTGCGTGGAGCCATGCCCGTTTCATCTGCTCTCCAACCTTCTGTTTTCACTCTCTCGCCAGTTTTAATTATAAATTGGCATGCAAATAGTGGTTCCTATGGTATAAAGGGTAGTCTGAATGGAAGGTAAAATGTAGAGTGGAGGAATGATTAAATGAATAGCAAATAAAAAAGGAAAAGTAGGTGAACATGATTGCCCCTTGTAGTATACATGCTTTCCAAGTATTTAGCACTATACTTTTATGGGAAACCTGGTAAATTAAATAGTCGGCATGCTTCACGAGTGGATTCCTCTTGGTGATATGCTGGGAAGGTTTATGGCCTGCAAAGAACTCTCAGCTGAGCTCTCAAACATTTTTCCACGTTCGAGAGCATGCAAACGTAGGTGGACTCGACTACTGATGAACAAAAAGGATAAAGTGAAAGCAGCGGATTATTGTTTGTGCGTGAGCATAATGATTAAACAAATAGGTATCGTACATGAATATACCCACACGTGTGCATACATCTTTGGTTTACATGTAATAAGATTACTAGTACCTCGAAAAACATTAACAAATGGTTCCTTTTAAAAATCAGTCCATGAAAAATTTCTCCTTAAATCTCATCAATACTAAAATAAAAACGGTGTAATACATGTCATCACAAATAATTCACCTGGAAAAGCAAAGTTAGCTGTTTGATAATGATTGTCTGCCCATCATCAGCTTCGTGGAAACACAGGAAACGATTATTGTTACATTACTGTATTTATGTGCATAAAATTGAATTTCCCAGAAATGCGGTTTAATACACTCTCAGTTACCACGAGTCAATCAACCGTGAAAAAATTGCAAATAAAACCAGCACCTGGAAAAACCTGTCTCAAAAAGTGTCGCCATGTTCTTGGTACTTCGATTACTTGAAATAGAAGGAATATCCTCATAGCATTCTCAACTATGCGTTTGGGAACGTGAGGTTGCAATATTTTACTTTATTTTCCAACGGTAAGTCTATATAATCATGAATAGTATATTTAGTAGATATATCCATAAACCTTCAGACTTTCTGGAAAACAGATTTTTTCAATTTCACAGCTGCTGTTTCCACTTTCCCAATGATATCCTATGCATAGCTGTATGTGCTGTTCTCAAATAGAGAATTTTTCTCTTGTTTTTTTCTAAACTTGCTTGACAGCGAACATGAAGCAGCTTTTACTCAAGTTAAGAGCAGAGACAATGTACGTACGTACCGCATAGCAAACCATACCACAAATACAACAAGCTTTTTACACTCAACGAAACCACACGAAAATCTAAAATAGCAGGCTTGTCTACTTTGTTACTGTTGTAATCTACTTGGAAAGGCTGTGAAAGCTTATACTGCATGAATACAAATACATACTTTCTTTTTTCGTATTTTAAGAATAAAAAGAGTTGTAGGTAACTGCGTTAAAGTAAAAATAGGATGAAATGAAAATGGTTATCATCCATATGGGCAGATTTTTCTTAAATATGTTTTGCGGTGCCACTAAAAGTTGGTTTCGTACAGGAACCTTCCAAAAGTAATCACATCTTTTTTAAAAAAAACCGCTGATTTTTTCCCTTTACTTTCGTTTGAGTACTTTAGTATTACCTATAACCCTTTCCCTTGCGGTCTGCACTTTATACTTTTCGCAGAGGTAAAACTTTTATCTGTTTGCTTTCTCCTACTTGCTAGTCTGATGATGAAAACGTGGTGGCAATAATACTCGGTTCTGCTCTCTCGCGCACATCTCCCGCTTTTTCAAAAGCAATGAGAAAACTTTTTGTTTTGCTGTTGTTTTGATGGCAGCAACATTACGTTCTTTGAGGATTCAATGTGCAATTTTCTTAGTGCAGTGCACAAACACTTTTCTTGCTGAATGGAGGGAAGGTTCTAGGGAACTTCTCAATTTTTTTAGACGGTGCCACTGTCCGTGTTCTTGCCACCATATCATTTCCACGCACCAGTCAAGACGCGATACATATCCACTCGAATAAGCTTGTTGAGAGCGAAAGTGGACATTTCAAAGAGTATGTACCTACACTGGAGAACGTAACAATTCTATAAAGAGTGGTAATAATAAGAGTGCATAATAGCAGATGGTTGGATAAAAAGTTGAAGGAGGAAAACACTTTCGGAGCGTCTCCAAAAATGAAAAAAGAAGAAAGAGGCGGACACTTTAACTTTTCTCTTTTGCAACGGGTACAAAGAAGCTGCATTGCATGGAAGAGAAGAGCTGGTGGGCGGATTCCATTCTGTTCTTAAAAGCAAAAGAAAGTATCTAGGTAGATTTCCTGTTTGAAGCAACGTATCAAATGGAAAGAGAAAATCTGCAAAAGTGAATGCTATTGATACTCTGAATAATTTCATATGGACAAAACTCCACTTTTTGATTGACAAAGAAAATCCGTTTATCTGTGGTTAGTAATTTCGTATGCATGAGAAAGTGTGAACGAAGTTGCCCTTGAGTTCTTTGTATGCTTTATTAAAAAGAACACCAAACCATAATAAAAATAAGTGCACAAAAAACTTCATCTCCCCACAAATCTTGAGAGATTTCCCCTTTTTTAAATTTACCGTAATGAAAATATAGAAGTAGCCAGACTGTGAAGGGAAATGATACTCGAGCATAAACAACCACAAACTTTGTTTATGCCATGGCTTTTTAAAAGTATTTATTTATTTGTGCATTAAATTACAAAAGAAAGCGAAGAGAGAAGAAGGGAAAAAGCCTGAATTCATTTCGTCTTCCACCGCTGCTGCTATTCTTCTCGTTTTGCTCAGCCTGCTCTCATTTTCTATTTTTTCTTCACTGAACAAACTTTTTTCATACTTTTCTTTCGTCTTCTCGTCCTTCCTTCCTCCTTTTCTTTGCTGCTGAACAATTCTTTCATTTCGAGTTTTATGTTGCCCCTTCCATATAAACTCGAAAGCAGGCGGACTCAAAAACCGAGAGAAAGTACGGAAGGCAAACAAACAAAAACCGCCTCAAAAAACTCTCAACAAAAGATAGATACATACGCATACATTAATATAAAATCCATATTATTATTGTAATTCTCATATATTTTTTTTGTGAGTCTCAATACCACAGAGGGATGTGACGCATCGACAAAGTTTTTATACTCTGCTCCAGTTATTGTTTTCTTTTCTATCACGTCACATCTATAACTAGGGCTTAGTGTAGCATTTACAAATTTCACATGGCATTTTCATCTTTGACGGAGAAAGCTTTCCTTGCCAGCGTATTATTATAAATTATTCATTCGTAATTCCTCTTCAGTGTCTTTTTGTCCTTGTTCAAGGATGGATTATGTATGTGTAATGTATGTATCTGCAGCAGGAAGTGAGCAACATTGCCAGAGAGAGCTGACAAAAACGGCGTAATTAGCTGATTCAAAGGATTTACGAAACGGGATGTAGAATCGTCATCATCATGATCCCTAACATTCAAGTACTGGGAGATATTATGTTTCTGGGTTCCATCATGAAAAACATTGAAGGAATGAATGAGATCATTAAAAATGTTTTGGGCCAACAGTATGCTCTGAATTACATGGGGGAAGGCTTAGTGGAGCGACTTTAGTGATTGAGAGTGTAGCAATAACGCTAATCCCAGAAAACTAAGGGAAGTAGTAGTTAAAGCGTCAAGAAAAAGCGTATTATTAGTATTATTGTTTGGTGGTAGTGCGGTGTTGATGCCACGAGAGTGGTGGTATGACTTGACATTAACAACATCTTTGAATTTTACTGTAGAAAATGTTTTTGGAGAATAAGTAAACTGATGGTTTCTAGTTTTCTTTCAGAGCCACTTTGCTAGCAGCCCAGAAAGAAATACAACACCCAAGTCCGCACATTTTTCAGACAGCCTTTCCCTCTTCACCGAAACAAGGAGAATAGGAGGAGAAGAAGTAAGAAATAGTGCATGGCGGAGAGTATATTTTGGGAAAGCAAGTGATGGGATCTGTGGGACGAGACGAGTGCGAGTACAGTGGGAACAACTTATCCCAGCCTCAATCCCATAATTTCCCTGTAGCAAGGAAAGGGAAAGGAGAAAGCGTAATAAAAAGGGCGAGAGTGGCTGGATATAGTGCTCTATAAGCATCCATTATACACACTTGCAAGTTGCCTATTGGTTTAGGTACCTATCTAAAACTACGAGACACACACACACACACACACATGCTCGTTTTCTTGTTGAATCTCATGTTCTACTGGCATACTTACAACAACACCAAAACCAAACCACATCACATCAGCCGCCACACAAAAACACACGCAAACTATAAAAATAATGATGATGATAATAATAATAGGAGATTATAGGGAGTGCATATATATACTTATGTAACTCAGCATTTTTTCCGCATATACAGACGTTGGGAAGGCATACAGACAACGAATGAAAGAAAAAGAGAGAAAGTGAGTAAGTAGTTTTCTCAAATTTTATAACCTTATTTATAACCCACTGAAGGATTTTCCTCCACTACCACAGCCAACGCGTACAACAGCAAAGCCATCATCCAGAAAAACATGGAGAAAAAAATAAGAAAACGCAAAAAAATATATAAGTGCTTGTTCGGGTGCAGCATACACAGTTATTTTTTTCTTGCAAAAAATAAAGTGGGTCTGTTGCGGAGAGCTCTGAAAAATATATGGAAGATATGGCCTGTGAGAATGCACTCTGAGAATGATGCCGCCGATCTGCCATTCCTTTCTTCCTCCCTCACTACTTCTGTGCCTCTTGCCTACTTTGCATGCATTATTATCCCCACACAATACATGCATTACACACTGCCGAGGAAACTTATTGGGCCTTGTAATAGGGAAAAATGATAAGAACTGTGTCTTGCCTGCATACATGTCTGTATTTGAACAAACACGAAGGCATAAATACCTACCGACCCATAATAATCATCTTTTCAGTCGGTTCTCTCTGTGCCCTTTACTTGCCCTCCCAATTTATATTCTCAACCGTTCTGCATAATAATATTGTTATTATCGGTGTTGTTGTGGGGTGGTGTTTTTTATGGATAAGTGTATTCTTGTGTATAGTATATTCCAATGATTTTTGGACAACTCAACCTTAGTAGATGGAAGTTTGAGACCAACCTGCTACGTGACATCCTTCCACCATAACATGAGATTGAAATAGTTAGCACTTACTAAGGGGCCACTGAAACTGCAGGGTGTAGGACGGGACTATTTTCAAAAAGGGGCTAAATACAATCTGCAAAAAGCGCAAAAACGACAGGCGTCTGCCTTCTTAAATGTAGGGTCACATGACTTTTTTACACTGCTTTCTTTTCGCAAAACTATGACAAATGTCCTTTCCCTAGGACGCTGCGCTTTTAAGTAAAAACGTCAAATTTTGTTTTATAACGTATGCATGCATTCACTGTTATTATTTTCGTGGTTACTTTAGTGCTCTTATTATGTACATAGTCTCATTTCTTCTTCTAACGGCTGACTGCATTGTATGATTCATTGCCAGCAGTGTTTGGGAAAACACTCTTTGGAGACGGCAAAAAGATGAGAACTATTTTCAAAGGGGAGATCTAGTTCCAGGAATATTTTGCACTAGAAACGCGTCAAGAATTCTTAAAACAACGATGTAACATACGACTCCATGACTGCAAACAGTCCAAATTATCTCTCACTTTCTTTTAGTTACTTACAGTGCAGTGTAGATGAAAAGGAATAACATATATATATGCATTACAACAAACAACTCATTTTAAGAAACGTTACCGTGAAAAACATGTTATTCTTGTTTCAACGTTTCTACCACCATTACTACTAAAAGCACTTTACTTTCGAAAAGTTATTTATTTTTGATCACTTTCGAGTACCTTACTTCCTTCCATCCTCTGTAATAAACATTCATGTGGAAGGTAACACGATGAATATGCATTATTATTATTACTAAAATTTCATGCACCAGACAAAAACATATATGCTGAGGGTATTTTTCGGAAAGAGCTTACATCAGAAGTACAACATGAACTTAAGCTTTTGATTATATACTCAATGTTATATCATGCACTCCTTTAAGTATCCACTTTTTCTGATGATGATGCTGTACTATTCAAAAGTGGATGGATGGTGGATGGAATTCGATATAGCAAACAGCCATGGATTCAGTAGAGGTGCGTATTTTATACAAGATGGATATAATGCAAAATTTATCCCTGATCGATTTTCTTTCTCCCACTACCATAATACCCATTTTCTGAAGAGTTTCTTGTCTGAAAAAACGCATTAAATAATTCGGCCGCTTCTCTCTCGGCTTCTGCTCAGCATAGTTCTCACTACCTCCACTTAGGTTGGAAAATGGAAAGACTCCAGAAAATCGCCATCCCGACAGTTTTCTCTAAAGTGAGCCAACCAGAATAAGTGCATGTACTTGATAAAAAATATTTCAATTTGGCAAGACGATAACATACAAGGGGGCCTTCTATATAGGTATAAGCTTTAAAACAGCAAATGCGTAATTGGCATGAGTACAAGTTAGTCAGTAGGAATGAGATATATGACTTGCGTAAAGAAAGAAGTGTATTTGCTTCTGGCAGCGGTTACGCAAAACAAATTTGCGTGTCTGCTTGAGATTTCATAATAAATGAGATAACAAAACCTACCTATAATGTTCAGATGGAAAATATATTATGACAGTTTTTGTGTTCGCAAACCCAATTGTCTCTCCATCTCTCATTCTCATTGCTTGCTTTTATTTCTCAAGTTTGAGATACAGAATCCCATCGAGTTTATTACCAAGAATGAAATCTCTCAAACAAGAAGGAGCTACGAGCTCTATGATTGCCAATCTTTCTCCCATACAATTAGTATTAAGCCATATTATTATGCTCTCAGTATTTACTTAACCCATATACTTGTGTATACTATTTATTTTTACGTTCTCCAGAGATGCCTCGTGTCGAATATCCTTCTAAGCTTTATCTTGCAATTCTTGCTAACGCAAATAAACGCTTTTCCTTTTACTCCACTGTTTGCTTAAATAATGGACATGAAGATGAAATTGGAGGTTGTTGTAGAAGAATTTCTAGATGCTAGACAAGATGGCAGGGAAAATCCTTTTAAAGAGCATTTATCTTTTTGCAAAGTAGAAAAGAGTGAAGAGCTATGGAACGGGTAGTTTTGATAGCATGTGAGCATGAAGTAAATGGAAATCGAAATGAATGTACATTTTTTTATTACTGCTTTCAAATGTAATTTCCAACAGCAGTCTCCAAGATGTACGTAGAAGCATTAATAGTATTTATTGCACCCAACAAACTAAACCAAAGAGAGAGAGGACAACGACCAACCATGAGTCACGTTTAGATTACATTATCACTACAAAAGCATTCTAAAAAAGGAGTGAAAGTTTTCCTAAGCCTATGCTTAGCTAAAAATACACACATGGGCACAGATAGACCGAGAAAGATTGCATGGTCTAAGCTTTTTGAATATTATGCGTAATAAGACTATAAATTTGGGTGAAAAGTACATGTTTCATGTCTGACTCAGAACCATCCAGTCTGTAAGTACATTTAAGTAAGCTTAGAAAGTCAGAAGAAGAAGAAAAAAAAGAAAATGGCGGATGGAAAGAAAGAAAAAATGGTTGGCAGCCGGGAATGGATGTAAATGGCGACTACTGAATACTTGTTCGTATTTCTCCAATAAATTAATGGTGACATGTAAAGAGAAATGTGGCTTGTGTTTGTGCAGATCTAATATAGCATATAGGATAGAAGCGACTATCAACTATTTTTGTGTGAACACCAGCACATTTGCTCCTACAAACAGAGACACTCACTACTACTACCACCACCATCATTGTCATGCGGAAAGAAGAAACCAGAAATTAACTTTGATCTCGAATAATACATAAAAATCCTTGCTCTCCATAGCTTTTGTGTACCTAATTCCGCATGTTTGGTGTGGTAGACAAGTCAGAAGACGGGACTACTACGGCTAAAAAAGTAAAATCGTTTCAAGAAGTTTTTTTCTCTTTTTCTCTTTTCCCTCTTTTGCTTTACTTGTTTGCTCTTGTAACCCAGTTTACTTTTGCTATGAGAATCCGGCAGAAGGAAAGGGGAAAAACGAAGACGAAGGGAAAGTGGAGAGAAAGTTGGCAAAATCTAAAAAGTGAGAGCAATATTTTGGGTAGTTAATAGTGTAGCTAGTATAATAATGGGAAATCGTAGTTTGCCACTTATATACATATAGGCATCTTATTATTATTACTGCTGAGAAATAAGGGCAATTTTGGTTTTGATTTGATTCTGGATTTTCGTGGTGCTCGTGGTATTCATAAGTTGTTGGGTGCTATGGTGGTTGTGCGTCGTGTTGGTTTTGATGATGATGAAATGAGAGAGAAAAGGATTTTATGGGACACTGCATCTTCCGTTACACACTCCATCAAGTGCAAAAATGTGTTATTCCAGAGAAAGCTGGATTGTGTAGGGCTGAATAGGGAGAAAGAAGAAGGAAGTAAAGTAGAGCAGACACACACACACACACAATTCATTCATTTCACAAAGTCATTCATTTATTATTTCACAGAGTGTTCATCACCAGCAGTAGCAACAGCAGAGAGAACGGATAGGCAAACACATAATAACTAGTGGTGCACCATAGCAAGACGGGCCCTTCGAATGAAACAGGCCAAAAGACGTTTTGCATACATGAGCATGGAGAAAGCGAGAGAGAGAATGGAGAAGACAAGGGAGAAAATAGAAAAGTTTTGTTGAAAATATAGTATAATGAATGCAAGGGGCGCAGCATAAGCATTATAGTACGACACCAGCCATGCATACAGGCACACACTTGAATATATCAGGATATATTATTATGTCATGCCATGCCAGCCGCAGTGACAAAAGACTCTAATCTGGTGGGTGTTTGTCGTTTGTTCGAGTCTGAGAAAGTATGAGAGAGTGAAAGCAGAAACGAAGGTTGCTTTTCTCTGTGAGTGTGTAAATGTGTGTGTAGAAAATTCATTAGATAAGGGAGAGATATGACATAACATGGAAGTTTTTAAATGGAACAGTGAAACGGTTAGGATGTTTTGTTGTCTTAAAAACTTGAAAAGCCTGTCTATCTGTAGGGCAATGCATGTGCAAACGCTTAACTATTTTCCATATTGATGATCATGAGAATGAGGATGGTGCAGAGAGTAGCTGCTCACCTACAACATGTCTGGGTACCAGCTTACATTCACATTTACAAATGAGAGGTGAAGGGAGAAAGGAACATGCTCAGAAAATTTTGCTAAAAATAAAAATAAAACGATGGGTTGGGTTGGTGGGATAATATGAAACCTGATCTGAACTTTTAAAGAGGAAGGAAACGAGAGCTCAGAGATTAGAGCCAGACTCTGCTGATGATGGTAGCTGGTTGTGTAGGTAAAACTAGGTAACTACGAGGGGATAATAATATGAGGAGGAAAAGCATGAAGGAAAAACTATGTACCACTGGTTATGGTTGTTCTGACGTGGTAGCTGCTGGTGTTGTGGGTGACACTGAAAACTTTAACGTTTCGGGTGAGATGAGGCAAAGGATTTTAAACTCAAACTGTAACAGAGGAACAGCTAGAAGTTTGACTCACAAAGTCCTGAGGAGATACAAACTTGTTGTAGTAGTAGTGTACGTAGCTGTGTTGTTAATAATATTCTATATGTATGTATCAGTATGCAAAAGAGATTGGGAATGGGCTCTAATAATACATTCATGGTCAGAGAAAATCCTTCCTTTCTTTGTCTCTCTCTCCCTCTGTCTTTCATGCTCCAGCTTCTGGCGGTAGGTTATAGTGTTCGGATATGAGAGTTTTTGGCTCCTATCTTTCGTCTTCTTTCCTGCCATTTTGCGTGTTTGTATATGTGGCGAGGTTTGGCATTGAACAAAGTATACCGAGTTGTGGTGGTAGAAGCAATAGTAGTTGAAGCGAAGAGTCATGAGAAAGGAGGCATTCCATGACAAACAACGGGAGTAAGCTGTGGAATACGAAATGAGTCCAGCAAAGTAGGAGAAAGCATAAAAACGGTAGGGTATTTAAGGGCACCTAGGTACCCCATACAACTTATAGGTGTTTACTCCATTTTCCCTGCCAGAAGTTCCACCAATCTCGTAATAATTTACGGTGTACAAAAGGTGAATTACCAGCGCTAGCTGACTTGTAGACTTGCCTTTACATTTGAAGTTGAATAAAGGTAATATTTTGCTCATGCAAAAATGTAGATCTAGGAGAATTAATATGTAGTTTGTTTAGAGTAAAAAAAACTTCTATTGTCAAATAATAGACTACCTTATACCACCCATGTAGGAATATGTACTAATGTAACTTCTTCGACTTGGTACTTTTTCCTTCATTTCGAATTTACTTTGAGCATGATAGATAGAGAGGAACAGCAAGATACATGGGGTGGGCGTATGGTTATGTTGTATTTTTTGGCACACTGACCCATGTCTATTGTCCATCCATTTGCCTCTATTTTCCGGTCAATTCACATAGCAAAATAATAACAAACTAGCTTATATTTCTCATTCTGTTGAACGAAAAAAAGACACATACAGCTTGCATTATTTACAACAGATAAAATATATATTCATATATGCCTCCCTTGTTTTGTTCCAAGTTCCAGGCAAATCAAATATTTATCGTGAACACGTTGCATAATCCCTACATCTTGTCACTAATTTAGATAAATAGCTTTGCAAAAAATCCAAACGAGAAAAGCAATGATTCGAAAAGCTTGACTGCTTTCCTTTTCTGCCTTGCTTTCTCTCTAAAGCTGCTGCTCTTGGCACGCGGAGCGAGAAAGGTGGCTCCAAAATGACTGCTGACTAGGAACAAGCCGTTTTAGGTGGCCAGTCTCAAACAAAAAAATCAAAAATTTGCACACAAGGGTAACTGCTACGCTGAACAAAAAACAGGTACATGGAACATTCTGCTAAAAATTTTAATTAAGACAATTGCGCGGTTATTCGATGTACTGTAAACGGTAGCCACTGTCCATTATTTATTTTTTGGCAATATTCACAAAATTATAAGGAACAACTGTACGAGTTCGTACGTAAACCAGTTATTATTAATTACGATAAGCCTGATTGAGTCATTTGAAGTGAGTATCGATTTATTTTAAAGCGTTGGTACTACTGGCGGCAGCATAATAATAAGTGTTTTGGGTACAGTTGCTGTTGTGCGAGTGGGTGGAGGAGAGAGGATGGTCAGATAAAAAATTCAAAAGAGAACACAAGCAAAAGGTGGATCGGTACAGTGGAGCGTGAAGTACCCAAAAATGTAAAGCCCTCATCGATTTTAATCTTGATTGCTGTCTTATTGTTTGAAAGCCAAGTTGGAATATAAATTGTGAAGCTGTATTATGCATGCTATGTGAGTTGCTAAAGAATAAAGACGGAGACAGGGTAGATTTTAGGGGAAGATAAGATGGATGACTTTTGATGTAACAATAAAAAATGCACCAACACCGAATTTCCACTTTCACTTGCAAGTATCCAATAGGATGTAGCCACAGCGAAGAGATAAATACATACAAGCTAATAATAATGCAAAGTTTATTGCCTTTTTCTGCCCGTTTTTTTTGTTCTTCTGATGAGCACCTAGATAAGAGGGAAAATTTACACAGGGAGAAAGCAGGAATAGGTAGTAGATGGAGAAGAGAAAGCAAATAAAATAATGATGGGGTTTTGTAAATAGGCTGCCTCGCGAGGGAGCAATTTAAGTGGCATTATCTATTTAACGCATTTGCATATGTACAGGAGTAAGTAGTGAAGTTGGTGGTGGTTGTGGTGCAATACAAAGAATGCACAGAAAGAGAATAGAACGCCAGTGCTGATGTAACACGCATAAAAAGCAAGTAGAGTATGCTACGCAGTAAAAGCCATCTAGAAAAATATTCCACTCTGTGTTTCCAGCATGGTAATCAATACTATGAGCAAAACAGCTTTACATTAATAAATAAAAGATAAGCTAACAAACTAGGCAAGGAATTGTGAATAGTTGCTGGCATCGCTAAACATAACAGAGAGATTACTTTTATATGATTGGCAATTATGCAGTCCTTGACTGGTTGACTGCAAAGTTGTGTGGGGAAAGAACGGAATATTACTGTTTTCTCATATACTCAAACTACCTTCCCTTTGCAAGTTTGCTTTCCATTTTATAAGATTACGCCACATTTATGTTTACAGTAGAAGAAAGCTAAACAGTATGTGTATAAACTGTCTGTCAAAGTGGACAGTCAAAATACGCTTGACAGATGATAATCGGAAAGAGGAACAAACACAATCGAGCTTATGCTTTGTGACATGCTGGTAGTCAACTGTCAATAATATAGAATAGAAGGAAAAGAAAACAATTTGAAATGAGTGACATGTCAATATCAGCTTTTTAACCTACAAGTTTCAAGCAGTAGTAAAAACAAGAACACTTGTCTTCATTTAAAAAGTATGTCAAGCGTATACACTTAGAAAATTTGAAAATTCAAAGTGAAAGAATACACCAAATTATTTATAGTGATACTATATACGGCTTGCTATTTTGATTGCATGAATGATTATGTAACACATGAAAATCCCAAGCTGACTCATGATGAATATTACACAACTTAGAAGCAATAATATGTACCCGTATTTAATTGTGACAGTAAATATTGACATTATGTACAATTTTCTCGATTTTCAGGTAGATAAGCAAATATGTACTTTCGTATGAATCCACATTATGCATCTATTAACTATTCAAACGCTTCAAAGGAACATGCAAAATTTCTGTTTTATGCATATTTACCGAGTGAAACCCACTACATAAACGAAGCAAATGTTGAGTAACTAAGGTTAGATAATGAACAATAGTCATGTCGTTCCATTAAGTAAAATTAAAGCTTTTACATCGAAACAGCCTTGAGTAAACAGCAAGTGGCGACGAATGATGAGAGTGCAATAGCCTCGAGCCGAAACAATGGATACGCAAATAAGCACAATGGATGTTAGCCGCTGGTCGCTCTTGCGTAATTTATGAAAATGCCCAGACCAATGTTACTAACTTTAGAAAATTTTTTTTAGACATATTTTTGCACAAATATTCAGCAAAACAAAAGATTATAACAATGCGGGAGTAATCTCATATCGTGTACATTTCATTACTTTAGATCTCATAACTGTTTAATTAAAA
>JAQIXX010001432.1:0-34049 GCA_034700605.1 Willowsia nigromaculata
TGAAGATATCCAGTATATGATAAAGAGGAACTTGTTTCCCGAGCATGTATTTGTTATGGAGTGCAAGTCAGTTGTGATCAGAAATCGACTTATCGTTACTGCTGTGGACCGTTGGCACAAACAGCAGAATCCCAGTGGAAAAAAGCAACGACGACTGACGATGCGAACAGAGAGAGCAAAAATGATGATGGGACTGCAAATGTTAAGGGGATCTGTTGGTGGTGGCGGTGATACTGGTGAAATTTTTCCTTATCAATTGGAAGGCAGACCTGAGGTGGATGAGTATGAAAGCGAAACCTGGACTTATAATGATGCGGTGAGTAGGGATATTGCCAGAGCGTTGCGATTCTATCACTCCATTTATTCCTCTGGACTGGATAAAATGAAGAAGGGTTTGAACAGAGAGAGAATTGACTGGACTCCAGTGGACACGAACATTGGGTTATATCAAGGCAAACACAAAGTGCTGGAAAAAGCGACGTCAATTTTGAAATATAGAAATAACGTTTTTGAAGACACTATTCGTCTAAGTTATGCTGCTGCACAAGCGCTCTTAGATCGTGGAGTCTTTACGCTCAGCCAGCTACAGCGATGGTGTCCTGTTGAAATCTGGAAAGGAAACACTGGAGTCAACCTTTGGAATGCTCCAGCAATCAAGAAAATTCCATACTTGCATAGAAGGTTCATTTACTTTATTGCGGGGGAAAAGAATGCCAAAATTTTTGAGGAGAATACATTCGAGTTGACCAATCAGGTACTCATACCTCAGCCGTCACCACTGGTGTGCATTGTTTTAGGCATGCCAAAGTCTGGAAAGACAACGCTAGCAAAATCTATTGCAGACCGTTTGGGGCTCCAGTATGTCTCTTGTTTGGACTCTGTTGAATCTGTCCTCACCCATGAATTTGCGACGGAGTGGTCTCATGTTTTGTACGAGGTGAATCCAGCCTTGGCATCTTCCGGTCATCAACCAATGAGATTGGCTAAGGAGCTCATGGAGTATATTCGTGAAGGTCGAGCTATTCCAAGATTTCTGGTGTACCGATGTCTGGATCTCACTCTTATGAGTGCCAAGGCTCAAGCCAACGGCGTCGTCTTTGATGATTTCCCTTCCATGAGTGACGAGTTGATTGAACTCAACTACAGGGAAATGACACCTTCTATCGTCCTCAAAATGAAAATCCCTATTTTGGAGGCGTATGATCGATGTGACCGTGAGCGGTCTCCAGAGTTGAAGCCTGATGAGCTTCCACAAGAGGGGCGAGAATGCATTGACTTTTTGTGGGATCAGTATGGACAGGCGACGAGAGAGACAATGAGATGGTTTGGAGATGAGTACCAGAACATTCGCTTGATTGATGGGATGCAAAGTCCTGAAATGATATTCAAAGAGGCTGCTGATATCTGCAAATCAGGGCAAAAAAGAATTCAGGAGTTTCTTCAGAACGCATATGACGAAAAGCCGAATACGTTGGATGGCACATGCCCAATCACATCTACAGTATTTCAAAAGATAAACGCAGACTTTGGCTTCTTTTGTCCAGTCGCTTTGAACGATTCTGATGAGCTGGTGTCAGTGAAGCAGATATCCGACTTGGGTCAAATAGTCGAGTACAAAGGGCAAATATACCTGTTTTCTACGAAAAATGCTGTCAGGAAGTTTTTGAACAACCCGAAAAGATACACTGTACCCGGGTGTCTGAGAACTCCTCCAAAGGATATGCCTCAAACACTGGCTGTAAAACCAGAAGACTTTGAGAGGCTGCAAGCACATTGGGGCTTTATGGATTTTGACCCTGTTTTGTACTACGCCAATCACCAGTAAGTTTGCATTTTAATCAAGAAATCTCACATCGCCCCAAATAATTATTAAAATTCGTAATTTTCGAAATCTAACAGTTTTAAAGGACTTCAAAGAGGAAATCCTAAATATTGTGTGGTTTACCGCAACAAGCTCTACGTTTTCATCAACGAAGAGAATCAGAATAGATTCCTTACCAAGCCATCACAATACTGGAATTTACTGCTGCCAATGAAGTTGCCTCGCAAAGCTGAACCAATCAATGTAAAATGCACAATTATACATCAATATCTATTAATCGATTGTTTAAAAACAATTTATATAGTTGTCCATGTATATTTTGCGTTGTAGTACGATAAAGTGACGATGTACTCATATCTAAACTCAAAAGGCATGATTCCAGTTCTCAGGAGACTGTTGAAGCTAATGGCAGAGAAGCGACCACGTGGTCCATTCATGAATGTGGATCAATGTGCAGCACTTTACATGGGATACTATTTGAAAAGTAAGAATGTGTTTTGTGTACTAAAATAGCTTAAAGTTCGAAAATCTATATTTGCGCTTTTACTTATTATAGGCCAAAATATGAACTCTTCTTTCGTCGTGCGCCAAAAGTACCGAGATGCAATGTTCCAGATGTCAACGTTGAAAAACACAACAAAAGACTTCCTCACAGAGCTCCAAAACTTTTACGGTTGTCGGTCACGTAACCTACCTGAACGGTTGAGAAAACAACTCGACGAGTTTGTCAAATATGAGCATATGCCAGTGGAAAAGAAAGTACTGATTCCTAAAATCCCAGGGATAACACTCGGCTATGAGGGTGTTGAGCAACCGTTTGATGAAACACAAGTGGCTCGAAAAGTCCGACGAATGATGAGTAATCTGAAGGATATCGAAGTCAGGGAGCACCTCGACGCATTCCATACATATTCGAAAAAGAAAAAGGCGGCTGAGGATGCAGCGGAAAGGGCAGCTCAAGATGCGAAAGACGCTGCTGAGCTGGCAAAGAAGATGGCCCAACGGGCTCAAAGACGATTAACCAAAGCAAAGTCACAAGGAAGAAACTCGGGTGGTAGTAGTGACAGAAGAACAATTCGCAGTTAAAAAGTTGGTATTAATAACTGGTGAATTCAAAGAAACTTCATTTTCTGATTGTTTGAAATAATTGGTTTAGAAAAAAAGTAACGCAAATAAAATACATGATTACATGAATTTTAATTTTACACAAAAGAATTAGTACCGAGTTTTGACATATGAGTTTGATTACTATTTGAACTACAATGAAATATAATTATAACAAATGAAGACTAGGTCACTGCAAAATAGGTACAAAGATATCTGAATTTCGTAATGACTTTAGAATTTTTTAAAGATTCTTGTGCGATCCGTCACAAAAGGGCTGTTTGTTGGTTTGCTTGCAGTTGCAAAACATATACTCCTTACTTTCACGAGCCTTGAAGGTGACAGGTTGACATAATGGTCTGCCATCACAGAATGGCTAGAAACAAATTTCAAATTACACACAAAGTAAAATACCTATGCACTATACGTAAAGGCTCCATTTTTATGGAATAGTAAAAAGTGATATCCTGAATTTACCTGCTTCTT
Source organism: Willowsia nigromaculata (assembly GCA_034700605.1). Taxonomy (NCBI): domain Eukaryota; kingdom Metazoa; phylum Arthropoda; class Collembola; order Entomobryomorpha; family Entomobryidae; genus Willowsia; species Willowsia nigromaculata. Next base: position 3,413 of record JAQIXX010001432.1, read on the forward strand.
GCTTGCTCCACAAGAGCACCATTTGTAAGATTGCCCCTGGTCCAAAGCAACCTTGACAGGTTCCTTCTGATAAATCTTTCCCTTTGGAACCAGTGTACCTTCTCCACTTCCAGATTGACCAAGACCAGTACACATGGGTGGGAAGGAATTAGTTCCAGTCGAAATTTGCCGTGAAGCGTAGGAAGGCCTCTGAGATCACCAAAAAAGATTCAAATTTATGATTTATTCATGATTTGGCTAAAAAGCGATTATGTTTTCCTTACAAATCCTGTGGCAATATAACGAAAGCAGGAAGCACGTAGAGGTCCCATTTTTGAAAGCGATTGTTAGTTAGCAATAGAAATTACAAATTTTCTATACACAGCCAATTTTGGTACGCTTTAGCAAATTATTGCGTTTGATTCCTTTTGATTCGACACTCACACGGAGTACGTGTTGATGAACAGACAGAAATGGAAGATGTGTCAGTAAACCAGCACGAAATTGATCGATCACTGGAGAGGTTACGATGACGTTTTAAATCTAGCTATAATTTGGAACTAGGTAGGTCGGAAGAAACTTAATTACACTTTTTATGTGATCCGTCACAAAACGGTGGATTATTGGTTTGCTTGCAATTGCAGAACAAGTAGTCCTTAGTTTCAGGAGCAGTGAAACGAAATGGCTTCAGGCCACAATCCGACTTTTTGTGCGTACCGTCACACAGTGGCTAAAAAAATCAGATAAAGTGAAGAATTTTTATTCTAATGATTTTAAAAAATTGATAACAAAATATGAAATGAGAATATATCACAATTAATAACCAACCTGTTTCACGCTAAGCCCACACGCGCACCAACTATAAGTTTTTCCTCCTTCACAGCGAACTTTCACAGGGGTCCTATCAGCAATCACGCCCTTCTTAATTCCCTTGTCGCCAGTTACATTAGACTGGCTACAGTATCTTTGTACGGGGAAATAATTGGACTTCTTAGAGTGCCAGAACTATAACAAAATATTAAACATGTACAAAATACATTTTACTGTACTCTCATTTGTGTAAATTGATAGTGTTTTTACATTTTCTAAGAAAGAACTCCGTGTACCCAAAGCCCTTCCGACGAATCTTTGTAAAAATACCATAATATTTACAGAATCATTAATCAATACAAACTACATAATTATTGGGAACAGTAAATAATGCACATACATAAAAATTTGTAATTACAAAAAAATTATCTCTTTCTTGAGGAAAATATGCACAGAAAATGAAGCTTTCATCACAAACAATACAAACACGTGCACGTCACGCAATAGAGAACAGATGATGAAGCAAAAAGAGAATCTTTGTTCATGTATGAAAATGAAAGATGGCAATTTTGTAGGCAGATTCACATAATAATAATAATTAGTAATTAACAATAATTAAGTAGCCAAACTAATCATAGAGCCATTTAATACTTTGTAAGATTTGTCAATGCGATTCATAATTCATACAAATCTTTTTTTGCATAATTTTTGCATGTGGACAATCGCAGCATTCTCAAGGATAAGGTAACAAGCGACCTGAAATGGATTCGTACAACATCTTGGCTCGGAAATAGCAAATATGACTATTGTCAAAATCAAATGGTTTCTTGCAAATCAAATGGTCTGCATACAGAAGCGTAAAAATTCCGCAGTCGTCACCATTTCCTTGCTGTGGGATCTTAAAGATGAAGATATCGAACCAAATAATTATCTTCATATGCCTCAATTTAAAAAATTATATGAATTTATATATTTTTAAATTACGCTCAAGTTAAGTTCGGTTTTCCAATCAGGATCACTTCCGGTAGCACTAATGTCCACACAACTTTCATCTTTTGCAAGTAATCTTCGATTTTCATGGTTCAGGTACCGTATTATATTCTTGCAGATCAGTAAATCTGAGAAGCTTTGCAGGGAATTGTACGCAAAAACTGTCTTTTTGGCTACTTCAGCCACAATCAGTCGCCAGTGATTACTTTGACAGACGGGGAAAAAGATATAGTCATAATTAAAGATTTCATCCTGCGAAATAAGGAAAAGTTAATTACAACTTAATATTTTGAAACATTGCGATATAAAAGGTTAATTTTGGTTAATTTTTTTACCCCGTCTGCCGCATCTCCAACCACATTTAATCCATGAGAGGAACCAAGAAGAGCATAAAAGCTGCTGTGGAAAAGATAAGCACTTGCATATTTCCTTGGATTAGCTTTCTTCCTTGCTACCACCATCGCGAGATAATAATCGATAACCTTAATTGAATCATATCATGTAAGCATCATTTTCGATTATTAATTAATTTAAAATTAAGATTTTAACTTTATAGGTATGCATACATGATCATCGAGCCATTGTTGCATACCTTGACCTGGAACAAAGCATGCAAGGTGATGTTGAAAAATCTTAAAACGCTGCTTGTATTCAATAATCAGCGAGTCGCTCCTCTTGGCTTGAAGCTGATAGAGTAAAGGGTCAAAATATGTTATACTTTTAGTAGTGGATCAATAGATAATGCTTTAGACGCAATAACTGCTGTGCATATATTGTATTATGCATACCACGATTAGGTTAACAAACATCATAGGAATTGTAATTGAAGGATATGATGTCGGTCCAACTATGTCAATCCACGAATCCTCTGGATTTTCACTTTCGGATTGCGGCTCTACGGGTGCTGAACTGTCGCTTGGCTGAGTGCAGTCCATTTCTACATCATCAGAAGCGCCTGGAGTCCCATCCAATAAACTCAAGGAGCCTAAGGGAGACTGGACCGCGTCTCTTTTTGATACTTTAGTGAGGACGCTATCTGTTGGAAGAACATCTGCGCTGGAGTTCCTCCTTTTAATTGTCACCACACGTTGTGGCGGCATCGTGACTATCGTGAGCAGAATTTAAGAATGTATGGGTTGGAGGTTGAAGCAATCAAAAATTTGGAATTTTAGTGCTTGTTTGCTGGAAGCAATCTGATATACAAACGATGGAATATCTATGGAATATAATAACTTTTGGTAAAAGTTACAATAGTAACTCATTCTTTCCAGGATTTTCTGAAAAATGTGAAGTGAAGCAACAGCTCCATTTTTAGAAATAAGTTACTGGTAAAAACACATCACTGCTAGAATAAGTTATAATTTTTCGTTTAATTCCTAGAATGAGTTTACAACAATTGCGCACTTAAATATAATTTGTTATTTACGTATATTTAGTGATGAAATTTCTGAAATAAAAATTTCTTAGAGTGTAGGGAATTAGATACTAATTAATATGGACACTTGTAAAACTCATATGAACTGTGTGTCCCATTAATCACAACATTGTTGTTTATAGATAAAAGAGAAAATGTTCAAAGTTAACGATAATTGGCGAGGGCGAGAGGTACACACAACAATAATATATTATGACTTTTTAAATCTACACTACAGCCGTAACTCGACTCGACACACGTCAAATCCGAATACTTTCACGTAAACTTATATAAAAGCACGATTCATAATAATACTTAACAGATAATTTTCACTATTATAACTAGGCATACGTTTTAGATTTTAGCAATATTACATAATGTTAATGTAGGATAGGTATTTACAGCATTGCTCTAAATTAAATTGCATGTTGACTTTCTTTTCAATATTTTGACTATTTTTTACTCTAAATGCACCCATAAATTTAGTTGACATGATTGTTATTATGATTGACATATATATTCGTAGCTAATTTCATTACAAAAATGATTTTTTTACACTTCCGGTCTTCTCGTCTGCATGATTTTCATTTTAGGCCTGATGCCACTCTCAGGAGAGGAGATTAAGGGTAGGTCAGTTGTGGACAGTTCTTCGTCTCCAACTACATGGACAACGATCGAAGGATGGGACTCCTTTTCAGGTTTGTGCAACTCATGAGCTTCCCCCGGCTTCAGTTTCGTTATTGCCGAAACCAAATCGTAGTTAATTGTGGGATGCGATTCGGGCATTGGCTCCCAGCCGACGGGAGGGGATGCGGGAGGTGAAATGAGAAACTGCTTGTCTGGGGTCGGTGGGTGAAGTAGACCGTCGCTGTCCTTTCGTTTGACCTGTAAAATTTGCAATAATGATAAAAACTTTCTACCTTCCAGGCTCAATAAATTTAAGAAATAGTTTTAATTTAAACATTAATTACCATTGCCTGTCCAAAGTAACATTTGAGCTCATTATCCCCCAAATTACTCATGTGCATCTTTATCCTAGCCTGAATGGCACTAGCCGCCGACGAATACGTTACTCGGACCCTCTTGAAGCTGCGAAAATAATGAAACGAGGCATCCTCCCCATAAAGTTGAAACAGTCCCTCCAGTCTCTGCTTCAAAGGTGCATCATCGAAAAATTCCGGCTGGAAACCGGTCACAATCAAATTTGTTGGGAATTCTTCATCGTTAATAATATCCTCCAAGTTAAGTCCTTCGATATCCAGTTCCCCTTCCAAAATCCTCAGCTGGAGACGCTCCCGCTCCAACTGACGAGCAGCATTGTTTTCCTCATCCATTGCTTCAAGACTTAACCCATCCTCCGCATTAACGAACATTAACTGGTCAACCTGATCTTCACCCTCCACCATCATCATCATCCCGTTGCGCCCATCCTCCATGGGTTGCCCCCCACCAATACCCTGATCTCGATTTTCTGTCGGCATTTTGATGTGTATCAATTTTGCACTATTTTATAAATTGGCGAATTTACACAAACTTTGTCACTTTTGTCACTTGTTTCTAAATAAATAATATGATAAATGACTAATATCAAATTTACACACAGTTATTTCACATGGGGCACGTTTCATCCTTTCATTTTCACTGCCACCATTCCTAGATTTCAATTTCTACGACAATTAGTCATTAGCCAAATAACTGGATAAAAATGACACTGGTTTAGTGCGCTTCACCGGCATTTGAACCCAAAACTGGTCTGCAAGGTTAAAAAAGTGAAAGCAAATAACATTCCCGTGTAACTACTGCATATATATAAAAATATTCACCACTTCACAATTTGCAAATTTAACTTTACATTAGTACACATTCACAAGAGGTAATTAGCGCTCAATAATGATATATGATGAGAGTGACAAGAGAGTGACGAAGTGTGACGAAAAGTGGGTTTTATTGAAACAGACTAATAAAATATTCTGATGTTTGAGGTGAGTGTTCTTCGTCTGAATTTCCTTTGACGTCATTCCCAGCACCAGTGGTAGTAGTGCAGTGTCGTGATCATCTGTGGAAGGTGAGCAAACAATAGAGAAATAGCAAGGAAGGGTGCACCGCATCATCGTCTTGCATACTTGCAGACTTGTACTTACTTACCATTAGTGCGTTTTCCTTGTTGTGCATGCGAAATTGCGATTTTTTTGCGATTTGCAGAAACCTGTGATGATGATGCGATATGCGAATGTAATGGTTTTTTCCTATGCATAAAAAAAGCGATATCTGCCACTCTATAAAAATGTTATAGCGTTTCAGTCAATATAGAGAGGAGACTGGAAGAACCGAACGTGAACGTGCGGAAGAGATATGTCTTTATAGCATCTATTGAAGCGTAACGGTAAATAACGGCCGGATATCTAATCTACTCTCTCGTGTCAGGCAAGGTTGCATAATGTATGGCTTTCGAACTGCTGGGATAAGAGTGCAGTCCAGCTTATTCCGGAAATTTGGTGGCTGCTGGTGGTATTCATTCAATTTGTGGATATTGTCATCTAATCCAGTGATCAACTCGATAATGATAATGCAAAACTTTGAATTATAATTTCTCGCATATACACTAGCAAATTTTGAGTTTACAAATTTCCTAAATGGACACAACATTATTTGTGAGATCATTTGTCGATTCCGACTAGATTCTCAAAAGGTATTACATTGCCCCAAGATTCCCCACTGTAGTTTCTTTCACTTTACTTCGCTTACTTTCACCAAACCCCGAGTCAAGAAACTAGCTTTTGCCGTATTATCTATTATCTCACAGTATGCATCCGCGTCCTATGATGCAGAAAAGGTATAACTCCATATATGAAGTTACAAGGCGAAAAGGCAGTTTTAGAAAATAGCTTGATATCGCCTTTTCTGCATTCTCTTTCCACAAGGGTTTTATCTTTTCGTCCTTGACCTTGCAACTTTCTTTTCCTTTCTTTCAGTCTGTCAATTCAATTTTATGAGAAAGTAGTAGTGGTAGTGGCAAAGGACAATGCAAAACTGGTATAAGTGATCCATTTTCCAAGGGAAGCATCAGCGAGCCCAGCTAATCCAATATTATCTACTAACACTAATTGAGAAAGAAAGTCCTTTGCTTGCCTTATAAAAAAAATTTTCCCGATTTTTACCTTTCTGCAAAACTGCACGTGTAGAATGAATGCGTGCTTGGATATGTTCAGTTCTCCTTTCTCAAACGGCATGCATGACAATGAGCGGTCATCATCTCATGGAGTGGAAGTGAAATGTTACTCATGGATATAATCCACTTTTAGAACCGAAGATTTAAAAAAAATGATGATCGAATTACGATCAAATAGAGACACATAGCTCCAATGTATGTGTAAATGAGGAGAATACCACAGAACAAAGTGGGTCTGAGATTTAAGGAATTGTTTTTTAATGAACTGAAGACTCAGATCAAGTGTAAATACTGACAAAATGGAGAAGAATCATTCGCAAGATCATTTGGGCTTCCATACGATTGACCTCAGAAATGCCAAGAAAATCTTCAGCAAGTCTCGTGAACTGGTCCATTGCAGTCCTCCTGCCCATTTGGATCCTCGGACTCACTTGAACGGACCATTTATTTCAATTCGGAAAATTCAGAAGCATCATGACCTGGCTCGACTCCAGTCGCTTGAGGAGCGCAGAAAGAAGCTGCGTGAATTGATTGCAGCGGATCGTCAAAAGTGGCAATGCGAGCTGTCCAAGCAGGGACTTACTTTGTACACTGACACACTTTTGTAATATTCTTTTTGGCATCAAACGTGACTCCGAATTAATCTATCTGGCATTTTAAGCATAATTATCCTTTGGTCCTATCCAAAAATACTACATTTGATGATAATGATAAATAAACCGATACGTTTTTAAATTGTTTCCAATTTTATGTACTACAAAACTATTTATTTCATCAATTGATTTTTAAATGAGACAGTTTACAGTCTTACAAAGGCGCTTACTGATAAGTTTATCTCTCTCAAATTTTTAAACATTACTTATATTCATCGTTTATGCTTTCTTAGGTCTACACCGAACGCTTAAATGCTTTGAAATGATAATTGTAGAAAAAATATAAACTTAGTCTGAGTCATCTTTATCACTCCCACTTGCTTTTCCACGACCTCCACTGTGGTCACTATCATCCTGTCTGCTAGTCGAAGGTCCAGCTCCGTCATCATCTTCCTCGTCATCTGACATCTTCAGAGCCTTAGCTTTCTCAAGTTTCCGAGCTTTCATCCGATCCTCAATATCACTTCCTTCATTTTCATCATCGTCCTCATCACTGGAGTAGATGTTGGCGCGAGACTTTTGTCGAGGATTTTGACCTGGTTTGTAACGGTTTTTGATGGCTGATAGGGAAATTACGTTCTCATCGTCGTCATCATCAGCGTCGCCTTCCAGGTAGCTGGCAGATAAGCCTCCACGACTACCACTGACCCTTTCTCGAACCCTTCTTTGTTTGCTTTCTCTTCTGACAGAAGCACGAAGCCTGTCCTCCTCTTGTTTCATCATCTCCTCTCGACGTTGCTCTGGATTTGACCCAACTGTTGAGAGCACCTTGATACCCTGAGTCTTTTGTGATCTGTCAGCTAAACTCAATGTCATTTTACGATGCGTAAAGGAGTCTGTGGAATGAGGTCGGAAGGTTAGCTTTGTTCGGAATACAGCCTGGCCTTGAAGTCCAGTTCCTTGACGAATGAAGAGATGGTTGTGGTCACCCTAAAAACGAGAATATAAGGTTATAAAACTAAATATTTTGATGACAGTGATTACTGGTTATGTAGACGAACAGTCACTAAAATTACCTGTAACGGTTGTTTGTAAACGTTGAAAATTTCACTTCCCAAATGTAAACTGAGAGAACCATCCGACCATCGCACAAATCTTGCATTGGATTCCTTTACAAACTCGCCTTTATCATTGAACCTTTCCCTCCAGCGAATTGTGTTTTCAACTTTGAGCTTCAAACGTGCTCTGCCTTCTTCATCCAACGTTTCTTCATCGTCAATTTCATCTTCATATGTGTTTGGATCAAATGGTCGTGGTTCCACAGACAGAAAGTTGGGTAATTTGACAAAGTGAATTGCTTTTCCCAAATCTGTGGAGATTTTCGGAATCTCTACATCAATTCTTGTCTCTGGGGGTGGCTCTTCTACTTCCTGTTCCACATCTGATCCAGGTCCAACTCTCGATCCGGCATCAGACTTGGCATCCTCTGCATCCATATCGGCATCAACTGCAGGTCGCTTTTCTCCCTCTGCATCACTAGCGTCGTCCACAACCATTTTCTGTAAATGCATACAAACAACACAATTAAATCGAATATCAACGCAGAATCAAAAAGATGGAATGCATATTAGTAAACTTGTACCTCTGTCTTATCCTCTTCTGCATCACTCTTTTTATCCTTTTCTTTTTCATCATCCGACTTCATTTTTGCATCTCCCTCAGAGTCCGATGAACTGGAGCTGATATCATCAGCATCTCCGAAAATTTCAGAAGCAGCAGGTTTAGTTTTTTGAGTTCCTGATACAACAGATCTGGAATCTGGTGATTCTCCACCCGAGTCTGCATGGCTTACAACAGATTTTGCAACGACCGACTTAGGACTGGCACTACCTCCTCCTGTAAAAAAACATTTAATTGTATTTTTGGAATAATAGCGTGTCCTGACATCAATCATCAACGTTAATTATCATGTAGAATAGCTTACTCGACTTTTTGGACCTTCCTGATTTGGAGCTTGCCCCACTGCTTGACCGCGAAGATCTGGAGCCAGATCTTGATCTAGACCGAGATCTACATTGATCAAGAGTACTTTTAAATACCTAATCATAATGGTTCGCTCATAGTTTTTAGGAATAAATAATGGCACTTTCAAGTTACCTAGATCTAGCAGGAGAGCGTGGTGAACCAGAACGCGACCTTGATTTAGCAGGGGTTGCTGAACGTGATCTCGATTTGGCAGGAGTAGCAGAGCGAGAGCGTGACCTCGCTGGAGAATGAGAAGCTGATCGTGAACGAGCTCTTTTGGCACCCGGTGATGGGGATCTTGACTTGGCAGACCCAGCTGGTGACCTGGACCGTTCACTTGATTTCGAGCGTGAACGGGATCTTGATCCGCCAGACCTGTAAGGAAAAGAAAACATTAAATTACTTAAATCAAACTTGACAAATATTGCTGTCAGATTTCCTATTCATTACGAAAATAACTGATCGATATATTTTGACCCTCACCTAGAACCTGACGATCTGGAAGCAGGAGATCCAGAACGTGATCTGGAGGGCGACTTGGCTGGAGTGCCAGAGCGAGACCTTGAACTTCTTGAACCAGCTGGAGATTTTTGAGAACCCGTGGGGGATCTAGGAGATCCTACAGGTGAAGCGGCAGAACCCGCCGGGGACTTTGGGGAGTCAACCTCCATCGGGGATTTCGGTGAGCGACTTGGGCTTCTACTACGAGCTGGGGTCGCTGCTGGAGAAGAGCCCCTTGAGCTCCGTGCTACAATTAATTTAACAATAAAAACAAATTAAATTTGCAATACACGCACATTCATGATTTGTACTTTTAACTTTGCACATGAAAATATAAAATATTAAACGTCAAACGCATTAACAAATTTACCCGATCCACCACCAGACGCTTCAGAACTGCTATCAGATCCAGATCCTGAGCCAGAATCATCGTCGTCATCCGAGCCGCTCTGATTCAGGTAATTATGTCCAGGCATTTTCGTTTATAGTTGGAAAAGTTTAAACAGGCTCCTTCCCAACGTGTTATGACGTAAGCTTTAACTGACTTTGTTCACCTAAAAATATGAAAGTATCATCAAAATATATCCCAAACTGTTGGCCAAAAAAAATCGTGGTCAAATTTGTGAAGCCCAGAGTGATAAATCAAAATGAAATCTTACCTTTCTCGTGCCGGTTTCAGTTATCCCGTTGTGCCAATACTGACATTGATGTCTAAAATGTTAATGACTTAATCGAACCTCAGACAAAATTTGTCAACTTTAATTAACAAGCCGCTAATTTGCTTCCTTGCAAATTTTTTCACTCAACTTCAATTTAATTGATGTAGATTTCACCTTTTTTCTCAGCTGAAGCCAACACAAGACATTTTTTGTTTTGCTTGTTTTGTTCTCAGCTTCATCAATCTCTCTTTACAAGCAGAGATTTGGGGCACTCTGAGATCAACACTAACAATTTTATAAACTCTATGCTATTACATGTGCACATACTATTGGCGTTGTATCCTCTGCTCTGCTCATTCGGCTTTGTTCTGGCTGGCTTTTTTGTGTAATTTGTTGATTGTAAATTTACAGCTCCGGTCGCAGTTGGAAGAATAGATTGTCAGATTTAAGGACCATCAATCTTACAAAAACTAAAAGTTTGATTGTCCACTTAACAAAGTATAAATTTCCTTCATCACTTTACGCTTACCTATGGTGTATGCAACTTTTGAAGTACACAAATTAAAAAATTAGTTGACGAATTTCGATTATTTAAAGGAATCTTTTGTGGTGATGAAAAACTGATTTACCTTCAATTTATAAACTTATAAATTTAATGTATAAACGAATTGTATTATGAACGATTAGTTTGTAGATTTCTTGTTCATCATTGTTCCTGCATTATGTTTATAGGTAAATATAGGAATGCTTATTTTTAATTTTTATGATGTCCGTATATCCGCAATCTTTCATCAATTCATATTGCTCGAAATACTTTTGCACGATGTCTGTACCATTTTTCAGATACAGATTTTGCAAGATTATCGATGTTCGTGTAATTTTGAAAGAAAATATGAATATCAAAGTTTAAAAGTAGTAACTGGCGAATGATAACGTGACCCATATCAAGAGCAGTAAAATGAATGGTTTTATATTGCACTGGATAAGATGCATTCAACAACAACAAAAGATATCTCTGGAGGGAGGTTGAAGTTGACGAAAAGCGAACCAACTTGCAAAATCTGACGTGTGTCATGTCATTTGAGGAAAAAATTGCAAGCAAGGGTAGGTCGTAGGTCTATCACCGTATCATCTTTGGTTTATTGTCCGATGATGGCAATACCCCTGTGTATCATCAAGTATCACACATAATTTATGTCATTAACATGAATCAACGGATCAACTCAGAGAGAACTTTTTTAAGAGTTGCACCGCATGCTATATTTGTCCATGATTACATGTTAATTGCAATTATTGGCTTAATGAAAAATTGTTTTGATCCTGAATCCTGATACTATCCATATACTACTGTGTGAATGTCAGCGTTTGTTGTTATTTTAATTTATGTTGATAAATACTTCACATTGCATTGCGTAACTCTGAAAACATCATTTTTTCCTTGCGCATGCATAACTAACCTCACAACCTCTTTTTCTATTTGATTAAGTGCATATTATAGTGTACGATAAGCGAACTTTGTTTGTCTGTACGTCTTCCTTCGGAATGTAAAACTCGGTTTGAGTTAGATTTACAAAATTAGATTTGCTGATGTGTTAGTTTTAAAATAGTTCCGATAAAGAGCAAAGAGTTAAGAGCTACAAATAGTATTCCATTTAAAGTTAATGCACGTTTCTAGTCAATTAAGACATGAAATATATTTGCAAAACCTGTGCATAGATTTTTGCATCTGGTTTACATTCATTATATTGCATTGATCTTGTTTTTCTAGTGCTATTTTTCATTTTTGACTTAATGAAATGTGTTCCATGAGAAGGCGTGGGTCAGTGCAAGCCAATTAAATACTCGGGCTCTCATTGGCCAGTGACATATATGAGGAGATGAAACCTCTGAAACTGTAAACAATTACTATTTTCATTGAACCATCATGAGTGCCAACGCCTCCATAATTGATTTGGATTGGATAAATAATTACAAAATGTACATTCATTGTTTTTCATAACATTTTACAGAAGCTCTACTTGTAAATGAATGTATTTGCTCTTGCCATCTCTGCTAAATATCACAATTATCTATTTATTTTTTATATACTTATCTTCGTTAAAAAGTTGAAAGAAAGGCTGATGCAGCTATATGGTCTCTTTCATGTATCCGACAATAATGAACATAGTCAGTGATAGCGGAACAGCATTTTTCCAGAAAATTCATTTTCTGTAGATAACATTTTTAGTCAAATAACAGATAAGATACAACTTCATGATAATTATCTTGCGATGGATGATGGATTCATCAGATTCATGGCATGAATGCAATATGCAAAGAAAGAAGATGATTGTTTTCTGAAAAATGTTCTTGGGGTTTCATTTCATCCATCCTAATTCAGTTCATTCGTCTTCGTTGTCTCTTCGCTGATCATCCTAAAAATTAGATTTCCTTGTTGGGTGAGGGTGTCAGCGTCAGTCTCAGAAATAAAGGCGAATCCAATTAATACAGAGACAGCAGAGAAGACTATCAAGTTTCAGTACAAGATAGGAAATTAATGAAAGACTGAAAAGAAAATCGTTGTCCTTGCTAACGTCATACTTCCAAAAAAGGGGCAATGTGAACCGGTTCCTTTTCTCTGCCCTCGGTTTGGGATCGTTTTGCCTTCTTAGTTCATTGTCTTCTCTAATTAGTGCATGAAGACTGAGTGGCATTGTTAAAAGGATAATAATGGATGCATGGCGTAACATGTCACAGCTCAAGAACATTTCCCATAAATACTTTGAAGAAATCACGTACCATCTCTTCCGAGTTCCGAGAAAGAAGAGAAATCAAAATCCGACTCCTCAGTTTCATAAAAGTAAAACGAAATTTTATTCACCTTTGCAAAAAATGGTCATTTTTAGTTTGATCCTGCAACGGTTCCATATTCTCATCTATGTACATGTCTGGCTCTGGCTTTTTTGCAACATAAATACAAAATATGTACATGATGTTCCCCATGTAGTCCTCTCTCATATTTCTAATTAGTCACTCAAATTGTAATGATGGTTTGCAATGACAGTAATTACAGTCTGTCATCATCATTTCTTTTTAAAACTACCAAGAAAAATATTGCACTTTGTGCATTTGCGTCATCAACAGAAGCACGCTGTGTCTGATCATAAAATAAATTTTAATTACTGCCGTGAAGAGACATGCAGGCTGCCAACAGCAGTATTTTATCACCAGAACTATCAAACAAAACTTTTCATTCCATTCATCCAGATCCCCGACCACGACCACATCCACGGGACAAGGTAATTTGCCAACCTGCCAACACTTTTGGCAGACGTGCGGAATCTTTCACTTTAAGAAAAAGGTCACAATTCCAAGAAAATCTATGTTCAGCATTATGCAATTTTTTTGAAAGCAAATCTTGTCTTCAAAATTCGTGCATCCACAAAATTCCAAATTTGCAGTTAATACCTGTTTTAAGTTTTCTGGTGATTTATTGGCCTACGCATTTGGAAAATCATAGATTCTGGGAATCGTGGCGAAAGATTTCGCAAGCTAGGTAGATGACTTTTATGCATGATTAGCAGGAACATGGACACAGGCAAAGGTTTTGTCTAGTTCAAATGTTCAAAAGTTACATCTTAAAATAAATCACGACCTTCACCAGCTCAGATCCAATATTTCATATTGTTCAACGTAAGCAATACCAATCAGTGTCAGTCTTTCATAAATATAGGAATTAGAAGAGTTTATGGAAATCAGGATCAGGAATTGTGGACTATTTATGGACTGCTATTTAAACAGTAGTTTAGCTATGTATAATAATATAGAGTAGTATTTAGGGAGTGAGTAAATTGATATTTTAGAGTTCATTGATTCTAGTCCAGAAGGCTATAAGGCAAAAATAGTAGAGGACATTTATAGAGAGAAGAATGACACTCACTATTGCTCATAGGTAGTATGAGCCTCATACTCAGGCCAATATTAAAATGACACCATATCGTCATGCATTTAACCAACGTGTGGTCATTCATCAATCAGTTTTAACACATTTAAGTTAATTGCTTGGAATAAGTAATTTCGTCTTAACTTATCGTGTTCATGATATCAATTTAAGTACCTTATAAAAATTATATGGAGTGATGACGATGAGGATACGAAATCATATCGGATTGATGAATGTTACAAGTTGAATCATTTCTAAATCCAGCTGAATTACAGTTTTTGTTTAGAGTTTGTGGAAATTTTTTCTTAGAATCTAGAGCTCATAAAATTTATTGGGTGTCAACCATTTCTCTACAAAAAAATGGTCGAAATTATGTCCATAAAAATCCTTGAAAGGCCGGCCGCGATATATATAGTGTGTGCATAATGTGACCTATGAAATAGAGGGAAAAGTTTGATCTTTGCATCATTGATCATTGCATTCAATATTGAACGTAAAAGGGTGGGATTTAGCATGAACCATGATTGCATCAATCATAAAGCACAAGCCCTCATTCATTTTATATTAGTCATGAAGCATGTAATTGAGAATTTATGGAAGGATTTTTGCCCAACCCTTTCCCGGATTGGCGCACTCCTTGCAAAGAAAGTTGCCAAGTTTGCATATAAAGCAACAATGATTATCGCATGCAAACGGTCGTAAAATTGTAATTATACGGATGATTGCGATGATCAGATCATCTTGCATGAGGATTTTAAGAAGCTTATAAATTGGAGAGAAAAATTGGTGCTACTGACCGTTATGTAAGTGTATGTATGTGTGCATGCATTCATGTGAGAAAAAATGTTTCATGTCACATCAAATTTGACATGGACATGACGATGATCATGACGCTGGGTCAATTTTTTGGCTTATGCAAGCCATCCCATAAATTAATTCATCTCGAACGAAAAATGAATTCATGTGCTGCAAACTACGCGTCTTTTACTATTGCTGCTTATATGTCATGTCAATTGGCCTAGCCCCTGGAGTGGAGAATCAGTGAGACAGACCTGACGCTGCTTAAACAAATTGAATGCATGCATGTGTCATTTCATAAGTCGTAGTACGACTAATTATTGTATATACAAATTTAAATTATAAATAAAAATATTTATAGTTGGAAAATTTAAACTAGAATATTTATATTACACGTGTATTTATATCCATATATCAATTGTAATTTTGTACTATCCCCGAATCCAAATGAATTGGATAAGATAAACGATTTTGGATATACAATATAGAAGAATGCGCTGACGAGAGTGGTTTTCTTAAATGCGTAGTTTGTCTGTGTTCATTCAACGGCTTCCCAGAATGAAAAAAATTGGGGATTTAGGATGATGAGTCTTTTGTCACGACACCATCCCACAACCAACGCAATCAACCGGCCAAATTTCTACAACCAAACCAATTATACTATAAAGAGATATTTGTAAGGATACATGTTTAATATCATGTGCATAGCTTATAACGTAACATAATGGATACTATTGTTTTTTATAGAAGTACTTATATAATTCATTTTCATTCAGCATCATCTTAGCATTTTTTTCCACCCTTATCATGATGACATATCACTACCAAAATCTTTTTTTACGCTTGGCTCCACTCTTCTGGTGTACGTTTCCATTTACATGTGTACTTGTCACTGTACATTGATATGACATCAAAGAAGCCTCTAAAGAAGAGTCACATCACAGCTTTCTTCATCTCATGGTGAGATTCTCATCCTTCCATGATAATTCAGAGTTCGTTTCGGTTTCCCTATATAAATAAATAGAAAATGACGTGAGCAGATCAGTTTTGTTGTTGACACCGACCAACGCACACACACATTTTGCCATACGCAAAAATATAACTTGTCTAATTTTAACTTTTTCTGCTCACCACGATTTTTATCAAGTTTTGAAAATTAACTGCGCTTTCCAGAAAATATCAGAAAGGAAAATAAAGCTCAATTTTTTCATATCAAATATTATTTTTTCGTTACGAACAATTATTGTCTTGAAAATTACATGAAAAACAGAGGCCGACAAGCTCCTTTTTTCAGTTGAAAAAGATAAGCTACCAAATTAATAATTTTTTTTTCCTATTCGGATCATTAAAAATCCTATTAGTGAGGGATGCGTAATTTCTTCTTGGCGCTTGCTGATAAGACCTTATAAAGAAGAGAGTGATAATTAGTTCATCTGAGAGAAGATATATCAGATCATCACACCACATTGAACAAAAAATTATAAAAAGAATAGTTCATTATATTGACTTCTTTGCGCCTTCTTTAATACTTGTCGCTCGCTCTACTCGTTCAATATTGTACGGACACAGATAACCTTTTAGAAAAGTCTTGAATCTCCAGCAGCCAGTTTAAAGGTTATCATCACCACATATAGACCTCTCTGCTGACCCAAAGTCACCTTCTGTGTTCTGCTCTAAGGAGAAAAATCCTGATAAAACTTCTCGTGTCTCCAGAAAGAAGCACTGGATTTGATTGATTGATTTATCCAAATTTTGTATACATATAACTGGCGGAGAAGAGCGCGTGAGGGCACAGTCTCCTATTTGGCAGCAAACGAAGCAGATCAACGTTGGCAAATCAATCAAAAATAAAGGACGTGAACTAAAAATAGAAAGAAAAAAAGCGCATATCAGTGATCTTTGCGTAACTTCTTTATAAAAAAAAGTTGAAAGTTCGAGAAAAGTTATCTCCAAAGTTTTGAAAAGCAAAATGATCGGAAATTGCAACGCTATGGGAAGTCTTCTCCTTTGTTTCGGTCTGGCGTCAGTTCTCTACGCAGGAGTGGGAGATGCGAGATATATCCGCTCGTCGGTTGTGGACAGATATGAGGTATGTATGATTTCTTATCTTCTGATGATAAGCCCTAGTTATAGAAAAATAAATAGCAAAATTGGTTAATATAATCAAAACTATAATATTTTTTAATTTGTTTGAATGAATAGGTTGAAAGCATACCTTCATTACTCCTCCGCATGTATGACGAAATGGGCCGCGAAAAGTTCCAGGCGACATGGAAAGCATTTAATAATCGTAATCCGGATCAACAAGACGCCTTCCTGATGGAAGATCTCTCTGAAGAAGAGTTGGGTCAACTTGGCTCAGATTTCGAGAACCTTGCAATCGCCCTGAGTGAGGATCCCAAGCTAATGGAATTGTATGCCGACTTTGAGCGCAACTTGGACATTGTTTCTTTCATGGAAATGGACCAGAAGCTGATGGGTCATCATTCATGGTGGGGTCGTATCAAAAAGTTCCTCTACAGGAAGCTCCAGAAGCTCGCACAAGAAATGATCTTTCAGGAGGCAACTGCAGGGTCAAAGGCACTTTAACAATGAGTAGCTATTAAATTCTAGAATCCTAAAAATTGCTGTTTACCCATGTATAATTTTTAAGCTTTAAAATGATCGGTATTTATTATTTTAATTAGTCGTTTTATTTCGTGTGCTGTGCCATTCATGTATTCTTGCTGCGTATATATTTCGTTCTAATTTGTATGAAATATTTCGTTGTCCGTCCACACTGCACATATTACTGTATATAATGCTGTATATGTACCTTTAAGTTAAGTTTATATGATTTAATTTTTATAGCATGTTCATTAATCTTAAGTACTAACTTTAAGACGAATGACACAAGATGACGCTTATTACTACTCGTTTTGGTGCTGATATTTGTGTGGGCGGTGAGGGGTATACTATGTGACCATTTACTGGTCACGTGAAAGAAAGCTACGTTTATGTTTGCCTGTGATTTTTAAAAAAGATGTATGCAAATCTAATTTTTTAAGAATCCTTGTTATGTTCAGTGTAGAACAGTATATATTGTTGAATCATACAGGTTATTTTATATATTGCCCGTTTTTTAGTTAATTATTCATTTTTTTTACCACAGATCAGTCAACTAAATAAAGAAATATTTATGCTTTTACCTTAAATGGATGCCTCTCTCTTTCTGGATGTTATAATTTTATTGATTATGTTGACTATTGCTAAATGATGAAAAATAAATTTTTGGCAACAATGATAACATGTTTCGTGGAAAGCGACCATACATTTAATTATTATTGCTAAAAATGTACAATTAAGTTAACATTTTTTGTATCATTTTCCAAGATCATCTAAGACTGACTAACGAAAAACACTTCATTGAATGCTGCCATCCAGTATGTTCTAGAGGCATGCTAATAATATGATGTATCTCTTGAGTAAACTATTAACTATGTTCTTCTCTTCAACTTTGACTTCGTTGCCATAAAACATTCTTCATTCATGTTCACATTTGGTGGATAGAAGATTTTGTCTACCTGCAAACGATGTTATGTACAGTAGAAGGTATACAGGTAGAGGTGGAGCAAAATTTCTTACAAATATTTGTAGAAATTATTAAAAAAGTTAAATTTGTAGGTAGGCGAATGGACAAAGTATTCAGTGCCAGTGATGTCGTGCCATTCGTTCTCTGGGCGAGTGTGGTAAATGGGCTCGCCCCAATAAGTACCGACAACCCATCCAGGGACGTCCTTCATTAGCTCCTCCTCTTCCTCACGAAGACGGCGACAGCGCTTTAGATATCTGCGGAGAAAATGAGAAACACAAATCATTAGTTACTTTCATCCATCTCTATTAAATCTATAAAAAAATCTTCACATACAATCTGTCTTTCTCAGCGTAAAGCATCGGTTGAATTGCGATTCTCGCGCTTCTATCTTCAACGTTACACCGCTTCCTTCCTTCGTTCCCAATCAGCCAAATCTTTATACTTCCAAATGTGATAATGTTGTAGAGAATGAACATAGTTAATCCTGCAAATGATTAATTAAATCAAATTAAAACGAGAGAAATATACATGCATGCTGCATTCAATCATCAATACACCAACTCACTGGTAATCACAACAATTGACGCTGATGACCAATATATTTAGGTATGTACTTACCACTAAAGTATTGTTTCGCAGGAACCCTCAAATAGGGGATTGGCTTGTACCCCCCTGGGGGAGGTAAATCCTGCTTGTACGCTGGCCCAACCATTGTGAACTTCTGCAAAATGAACGAATTTAGTTTTCAAATTCCTAAAATTACATTTTAATGCTTTTACAAACTAAATGTATGAAACAAAACACAGCTATAATCTTGCAAGTTGGCACAAAGACATGCATCATATAACTAAACAATGAGCAATTAGTTAATTTGCCGAAGGCATATCAATTTATGTACCTTGCTTTGTTTATTTCAGAAGAACAGCTGATGATAACACTAAACAAAACTGCGGGTGACCACGGACCAATTGGATGGATAAGATGAAAAATTAGGAAAAAGGCTGTTAAGTAGTGAGACTTGAAGTCTCACATCACGTCACCCAGTTTTCGAAGAGATCCTGAAGACCCTAATTTGCTCCAAATTTATGAAATTTTCCACAAAAGAAAGCAATGCAGTGTATTGTAAACAAACACGGCATCCATCTGTGAATGCATTGAATGGGATACTCTCTTCTTGGCAATGGCACAAGAAGAGTTTGGATGATCCATCCTTGCCGATCGCTTCATGATGCCCCATGTACTTCATTAATGATGATATTCTTTGCTTGTTCCACTCCACTTATGATTCATGATGATATTTAATTGTGAATATGATTAACTAATGTAACATGCATAAAAATTTGCACTAGTTCGAAAAATGTGAACAAGATTGTCAATTTTTCTTAAAACCCAAGCAAATGTGTGGAGCATTGCAATTGCTGCTTTCACTGAAAAGTTGGCTTTGCATCAAAACACTTAAAGCTTAGCAATTTCCAAACTTAAAATCATTGAAATTGACAAGATGTTTTTATTCAGTTTTATTCATATTCACCAACATTATGCAATTACAAGTGTAACTACATAATAATTAAAGTCCTTCTCAAACCTCTCAGCCAGCGATGTAATTTGTGTTTTTAATTATTTTTGCAATTTCATAAATGACTACTACAGAAGAAGAAAACGAAACGGAAAGATTGAAGTCATCCCGTCTAATTTACTTATATACATTCTCTTTGAACTAACTTAAATTTGATGAACTAGGCTGTTCAGATTACATGGATGTTTTTAATGGGCACCAGCTTCGTCGGTCTTCTTGTAATCCAATTGCTCTTCCTTAGTGTGGGGCCAGAATGTGGGATTGTTGAGGGGATCCAAAGCTTGATCTGGGAACATGTCCTTGACGTCCTCCAAAGTCATTTCCTCGTATGGTAAAATGTCATCCCACTTAGCGATTTTAGCCTCAGACTCCTTGATGCGCACTTGAGAAGCAGCAATGAATGCTTGAATTTGTTGCTCCTAAAAATGAGGATCACGAACATTTTAAAAATCGTTATTCCAATTAAAATGTGGAAATGAATTCGTTAATTATCGTTAATTGCGTATTGCTTACGGCGGTCTTTTGCTGAGCGTTAACTTCGGAAGTTAGCTTATCAGCAGGATACGGCACCTTGAAAGCTTCATATTGCTTTTGCAATGAATCGACAAGTCCTGCAACTGGAATCTTGGATTTGTAAGCAGCAAAGTCGAGTTTAGGTGCTGTCTCAGGATTTGCCAAAACTCTGCAAAAATCCAATAAAATATGAATGAAATATCATTTTCAGCCTTTTTGCAGTAAAATTAATTAGCTGAATTTTCGAAAGAACATTTTAAGTAAAGTAAGATTATTATACCGCCTGAGGTAGCCATCACTTCTAGACTTGAGTGAATTGAAAAATGGCCTTTGGCTCTCTGGAACTCGCTCCGCAACGGCGGCCCAGTTGATTGAGCTGGATGCAATTCGTTTTGCAGCCATTTTTGATTCTCTGTAATTAAAAATTACACAACACATTGATTCTAGAGTACATTAGTATAAATATGAATGTAGAACACATTAAATATCCAGATTGATTGTGACAAGTGGAATCCACAAATGACTTCATTTATTCATTGGACTATTGACCGGTCTAAGTAGAAGTACAGAGTATAAAAATAACTAATCAGTTCCCAGCTACTGATACTAATAGTTTGTTTCAATATCCTCTGAAAATGCTAAATTTGCCGGTGTAAATGGTGCAAAAATACATTTGCGGTACATTTGGCTGACTGGAGAACGCTCACCAAAAGCCTGAGATTTTTTAAAGATTTCTATGCATACTTTGCACACGTGAATAGAATATATGTACGTCACAACTTTCACCAACTATCTACTAACTTAAATTTTAATCAGTGGATTAAAAGAGCATTAATTTACCTTAAATTTCTGAAACCAATCGACAATCCAAAATTTCCAGAAGATGTGTTTGTGGTGTGGCAAAAGAGAACCAGCTGAGGTTGATCACAAGAAAAATGGAATCTCTTTTAGCAAACCCTTTTGAATGAGCATGTGAGTTTAGTGTAGATACAATATTTTCTGCTTTTCAGCCGCTGTAATGTATCTCGTCTATACTAAAACAGAATCAGTAATCTTTGAGTAAACATGAGTATCTGCCACATATCAAATCTCCTCTGCGAAGACCAATTGGGGCAATATGATCTCACATCCTAAATGAAAGCTAGAAATTCCTCATCTTCCGACTTTTTTTGGCCACATCTCATCTAAAACTCTTATACATGCTTATGCCTCCATCTAAGAACCAACATATCAGTTTTTACACTCAAATATCTCAACCCTTTCACAAGAATTCCATACAACGAAATTCTTCGCAGTCCACCAAACATTTTGCAGAGATGGCAGAACAGACTTCACCTCATACTTATAGGTAGTTTAGTTAATGGAATTTAGTTTGCATGTAATAAAGTACTTTAAGTATACATCCACGTAATGAACGAACAACAATGCTTTCCTGCATGCAATAAGCCAACAAACTCATGAGTTCTCGCATAATGCCTAAAATGGAATATTGATATTTTTCCCTTAAGGTTAAAAATTGCTTTAACTATATACTTTTATATATATGCATGCAATTACACATTATGCATGCAAACTTGTGTATAAGTTATATAGCAATAAAATTGGCGTCGTAATAAACTCATAGTTAAATAGAATAATATATGGAGAGGGTATACATATTCCAATCTAAATTACCTCGATTTCAAAGTTACAAACTAACAATGCTATTTTTTCAGTTTGCATTGCACTCTATAAGCCCTTTAAAATCTTCTTAGAGTTTAAACTCCTTTTCTGCATTCTTATTAGCATAACATGAGTTCTTTTTGTGCATTCTCCTCTCTACAATTTCCGAGAGCTCTTAACACAGCTCAGAGGAGATGGAATGAAGCGAAATAGTTGGGATGAAGTTTACCAATGCATTTTTATATTAAAGCAGAAAAACTCAATACTATATAGACCTCTTGTTGTACGAATAGTTAGGATGTTACGCATATTAACTATATGAAGTTCATATGTGCAAGCATTCTTGTCATCATATGTTGAAGTAGAAATCTTGAGGTGAAAAATATCCTTCAACTTTCGTCATTGCATTCACTCTCGTCTCAACAAACTCTAAAAGCCATTCACTTCCACCACCTTCAAGTCAACTCAAACCCAAGACATATATTTTTTTCCTTTATATTCCTCTCGCTATTGAGAAAAATATTGATGATTTTTGTTTTGTCTCTGCAAAGCCCATTCTATCCTTTTAATAGCTAGCATAGCTCTAATCTACCTAATATTATTTCCCTAACTCTTTATTTTACTGTTTGTCTGTGGACTCTGCTAAGCAGAGAATATAGGGAAGGATACTACAATTTGGTATTAGAGAAGAGGCTCCCTTTCTATAACCCTTTTTTCAACTAGTATTACTACCTGTACATGTAATATGTGTGTTTGCATACATCCTTTTTTCCTGTGTAACGCAGAATAAGTAAACACGTCTAATCATAAAATTGCATATATCCTTGAAAAAAAATAGACAGATTGACGAAAACAAGTATACTCACGAGAATATACAAAGCTTTAAACTTTTCGTGGAAGAGAATTTTGTGTAAAGTCAACAAAAGAGTCTGTACATTTTTGTTACACAGCCAGAAACATAAAGACACTTAATTTTCCTCAGGTTGTGCCGTCATGTTGATGTCGTCGTGTGTGTGTGTATAATTTTTAGTTAGTAAAAGATTCAGTTAAAAAAAATTATATGCAGAGAGTGTAGAGAACCACACACACGTAAAAAGTAAATCGTGAAAATCCAATAAAGTAATTTGTGGTGGTGGTAAGTGGTCGTCAGTTAAAAGTAGTTTGCAAGGAGGACTGCTTATAACTATAATAATATACATATTTTATATGCTAGAAAGGAAGAAACGGGCTAATCATAATATTATTATGTTACTTGTGCAATAATAAATATCAAATTAATATATAAAGTTGCATGCATGTGCATCACATTAAAAATGGTTTAATAGGCAAGCTCCCTTCCTGTTCCTGTCCCGTCACTCAACTTTTTAGAGAGAATTCGTAAAATAATAAGTTTGGTAGGAACTAGATTACAAAAAGTGGCTCCCTGAAGGAAAATGACTGAATCTTTATCATTTTTTGTGAATAATTTGTGGTCATTATTGAGCAAAGGTGTGCAGTTTTTGGAGAAGTAAAAGTTCCCAAGTTGTGAAAAATTCTCACTGCATACTTAAAAGTTTGAGTGTCCGATTTATAAATTTCTAATCGTTTGGAACCCTGAAAAAGTTCGCAAAATTTTACGTACATAAGCAGAAAGAGAAATCTTGAGAAGACGCCTTAACGGAATATTTAAATTGGGTAAGTATACTTACATCAGTTCTATTTTTATTTGGTATACCTAAACCATGACGTGTAGTGAAAAAATCAGGCGAAAAATATGTTCCAAGTTCCAACTTTGGAATACTCCTAGCGTACACAAGGTGGTTGTCAGTTTTTCTTGATAGTTTGTACAAAATGCATTTGTAATGGATTTACATAGCATAATATTCTCTCCTCCTGGTTTACCTGCACTTTGGAAGTTGGTTTGATGGGAAATGAGTAGGGCACTGACATGCAAGGGGAAGTTGGATTTTGCATAAAATTGCGACGCATTCAGCGTAATGTTTAGTTTCGTCATGTTTATGTCACAATCAACTACATTAGAGGAAGGAAACCGATGTCAGTGAAACCAAAGAAATAGCAGAGACGTTTATTAGAAAGTAAAACGAAACGTGTTGGAAGTGGAAGGAGGGCTGTTGTTGCGTGGCTTCACTGGTGTCCTTACCTAACCTCCTTCCAATTTCCTGGAAGGACTCATATTTTTTGCATTACATGTCCTTTTCACATCCTTTTCCAGTGAATCATTCCATTTTACTTACGAGAAAGACGAATCTGCTACACCACAGACATGAAACGTGCAACTAGCGCTGATTTTGCTAAAACCACAAACGTACAGTGCTTGATGTATTACCAAGATGTGCAGGCTTTCTTTAACCACTTCTTGAAATCATTAATGACAGCATTCATAAAAAATGCAGATAAGCATATAGATAACAGCAAGGCATTCCGTTACTCACATTGGAAACCACGTTTTTGTGTGTAATCTAATTTGTCTTGTCCTCTACAAAACCTTTCACTTGCATTACGCCATGTACAATGCTATTCCCTATTCCGATATACCGTTTCCTCTTCTAAAGTATTATGATCTGGAAATGTGAAAGCCCATAGCTAACTAAAGTGTGATTGTGCACAAGTAATTGTAAGAATTAAACCTTGCATTATTGTCGGTCTTCTTGTCTTTGTTTTTCCTTGTACATTTATGTGCGCCCCCGATGATGCCCTTGACTCGGGATTTAAACAATTTCAATAGCATGTGTACAAACTCAAGTTTTTGAAAATGTGAGAGGAGACACGGATGCTCATATTATGCGACTCCACGGACTACCTCGGCTTACTCATTGTAATTCCGTCATAATTACTGCTTCATGACTTGGCGGAAAGGAAATTAGAGCTGGCAATACTGACATTTATGTAGTAGGTCTACTAGGAAGAAAACTTATATAAAATTACAAGGTGGTTTGTGTTTCTTCTAAAAGTAAGATTACCTATAATACATGCATAAATATCGTTGAGGCAAACTATGCTATTGCATGGACACATCCGATAAAAGCTATCGGTAAATTATGTCATTTCCAGACAGTAGTGTTTCATGTTTCAAACTTTTGCATTTCATGACTTACAGGACTAACTATCCTTGTGAAAAGATATCATCGTCATTTAACCGTGTAATTAATCTAATCACATTAATTCTATCATCCCAACATGGTTTCAAGAGTCTTGTAATGCCTATAAAGTATACGTAACCAGTATGACAGCATGCATATTATACACTTGTTAATTTATTATTAAGGATAGGTTATTGAAATGCTGAGTTTTCGAATTTATTATAGTGAATCATGTATTCATATAGTTGTAGATATCCGTGCAATATCAAATATTTGCAGTGTGTTTCAAGTTTCAGCGTCACATTTCAGTATCAGCAGAATTATAGTCTGCTTTTACATTCCCAATTCCCATCCCAGTAGTCTTGTCAAGTCACAGGTATGAAACGAAACGGGAAGAGTAGGTATTTAGTAGTGGAGGAAGGTGTCCTTGAAATAGGTAAATGGCTTTCACTCGGCCAGTAGTGCTACTTGTTTCGTTTTCGTCAATACATTGCTCGTCTGTCATTCCTTTCTCCTCAACTCTCAACTGTATGTTCCAAATCCAAACGTAATAAATATTTATTCATAGATTCATAATATACATGTACCCCTGTTTACGCTGGATGTACTTTTGCTCTCTGAACAGCAATCAGCAATAAAGTTTTGACAATCAATCCATCGAATCCTTGGCTTGGACATGTCTACTTAATTAGGTTCCAGTGACTTTAAAAGAAAGCCGCAAGCTTTGTCTTAACTGTTTGCTATCTACCATCACCTCTATTACGCATGGAAATTACATATAAACTTTTAATGATCACACACTATTTTTCCACTGGGAATCAAATACATGTAATGCCTTTCATAACTTTCTCTCATGCACGTATGACATGTACATGTCACATCGAAAAAGATTTAAAGTACACGTTTCGGGTAATAGTTAGCGAGGTATTGATTGACAATATTTGTTTCAAGTTTTTGTTACTTCTCATTCTTCACACTATTGTAATTGGCTATGTTACAAAAACATCATTCTAAGAAGCGTGACGACAAGTGACAAGCTCAAAGTGGCAAGAAATCGTGTGCATAAAATGTTAAAATCGTATTTTTTACCAGCTAATTTTGTGCAACTTGTAGTTTGGCTGCATCACTGATATACGTACATACAACATACATTAACATTTGTCATACTTAAAGTACAATTATAATGAAGCTATCATCATAAAACGATGCAATTCTTCGAAAACATTAGTGACAACTGACTGACGAGTGAGTTGTGTAAAATGTTGTGCTTATTTCATGACAATTGGCAATTGATTGGTTCAACATTCTTGGTGCAAACTTCCAATGTGGTTAATCCAATAAGCAGCTTTAGCTTTCCTGACACAGAACCAGTGAACTAGTATATATTCGCCTAGTTGAAACTTGAATTCGAATTGAGACCCTATAAATCTTTTTAATTTGAAGATTCGTTTCGTGAAGCTTTCAAAGTAAAACATTATAAATAAAACACGCTTTTGCAGGTACCTGCCCATGTCAGTAATAAATATAGTTAGTTTTGTTCTCTCGCTGATTGGTAAGTAGTGCAGTGTATTATTTCATTGTTCTCTTGCAGATTATTAGAATAATCAACAGTAATTTGCGTTAATTGATAATAATGTGATGCCTTTTCAGGCCAGAAAGGCCGATCGAATCCGTGAATTTGAAAAGGCTACTATGAATATTCCGAAGCGATTGGTTGAAGAAACAAAAGCTAAAAAGGCATGCACCATATCATTTTTAGGTAGGCATTATGACATGTTATTTAGATGTTTTTATATCTGAAGTTTTTACTCAATCTTCATGCTCTTTTCTTCCTCTCGTTTTAGTTATAATTTTGCAAGGTAACAGTACTAGCCGATAATGGAATCAGTAATAATAGGTATATTATTTTCATGCATGTATACGCTCACTTGGCTTTTACTATCTGCCAATATGAGGGTTTACATAAGCGAAATGGGAAGCGATGAAGAATTATTTGTTGCATGAAAGTAATTCTAAGGAAGGAAAAATAAATGGTTCTAAACGCTGTAGTTCGTTTGCTACAAATTTTTACTCAGGAAGATCTCTGCATTTGGTAACATCTTCTTAACATAATTCAGTTGGGTCAACTCAGCCTTCATAATCGATAGTAAAAAAGAATTTTTAAACGGTTGGTTGAAAATTGAAAAGGCATACAAAAGCGTGATTACTTAAGGTTTCATAGTTTATTGGTGACCATCAATCCTCTGTTGAGCAATATGCAATTCATTAAAGACGCGTATGAATCCCTGGCCCCGTCGGCATTCGCAATTATGAATAGATGAAAATGAAGGCGAAATCTGTGCCGTGTATAATGCATGTCTTCACAATTGTGAGTTATTGAATATGTAGATAAATTTATAACTTTTACAGCTTAATTCAAGGCTGCTCTAACTGATATTTCAAAATCTCATGACAAATTTCAAGTTTACGTAATCATAAAGTGACTAATGGCAAAGTGCTTTGAAAAGCCCTGCTCCGCCTCTGCTCAGAAAAGAAGCCCAAAGTTATAGCAAAGTTGAAGTTGTCAACCTCACCCTTTAGCAATTATTGTTACAAGATGTCTGAATTGTTTATCAGCCGATGCAGCGACAAATTTAGGAAGATTATAGCGAGTGCCAATTAGTCACCAAGTAATTTCGTCCTATCGTATTTTTGTCATCAAGATACATGGGAGAACGCAAGTCAAGACAATATTTCCGTAAGCTCGTTTAATTAATCTAAAGAAGCGTGAACTCGGTAAACTGACATAATTCTCATTCTACTACTTACCTAAAATATTAGATAACTATGTTAAGATCTTTTCACCAATGAACTGCCCTGCTGCGCTCATTTACATAAAAAAATCATTCGCTAATTTACCATGTAACATTTCATTACATATTTTGCTCTCATAAGTAAGCATTTTGTCTTTTTTATAAATAACAGTACGTTTAAAAGATGCATTACAATGGCGTCTGGCATCTGTGGCAAATTCTGTATACACCAATCTTCCTGAAACAACTGAATCTTCGATGAATCTTCAAAACAATAGTTCTCACATCTTTTTAAATTAATTTAATTCTGTACACAGTACGGCCACCGAGGAGCCAATGTTTAATTTTGAGGTGCACTGCAAATACTGCAATGCTGCATTGTTTCATGTGAAAGAGAATGAAACGAGGCATGAAATCTTCGTATTCTTTTAAATTGTTTTATCAGAAGGAAATGAAATTATGGATGCGATATGAGAGATGATACGCTTGTAGTGTCTTTATTGGGCAATTTCACCATGCATTCATAATCACATATACTTATCATTTTTCATCATTCATCTTCGTGCATATCGTGTCTCTCCATGTCTGTATTTTGGTAGTCCTTTCAAGTCGACTGATCTCTGATAATAATGAAGATGTTAGTGAGCTCACTGCGTGTTGCACACGCAAAACAATCGAAACAGGCACACGTCAGATTCCACTCACAATTCAGTCAATTTCACTTGAAAATTTTCATTGACTGAAAACGAGATTTTACTTCTCTCTTTCTCTTTGTATCATACACCGCGTATTATTGCACAAATACGCATTAAATTTCTTCATTCATTAAAATTACCTTAATACACCTTTATCTAACTACTGTGTAATCATTTTTCTTTCTCTCTTTTTGATAGCATGGTTGTTCGTGTAATTACCTACAAAAAAAGCAGCCACATGTGCAGCTTATTATATGAATAATATATGAAAAGTTCTAATCCTTCAACGAAGAGTCTGTAATTCAACATTTTGAACAGAAAAAAAACATTCATTTTTCCTACTTTTATAGTAAAAATTCACATTGTAATTTCTGATATCTAAATAGGTTTTTCGCTTGTAATTTTAATTTTTACACAATAGTAAGCAAAGCAGAAACGAGAACAGGAAAAAATGGTTACAAACGTGCATCACAATCGCAACAGCAGCGGCACATTTTATCTTTGAAAAAATAGTGATTTTTAGCGTTTCAACGCAAAGACGCTTTTGTGAAATGACGCTGCTGCTGCCGTAAAGCAGTTTCTGGTCTGGTCTTGTCTACTCTGCTCTGCGCTTACACAAATACTACCGATTCCCATTATAATTGTGTCTAGTTTGACGTTCTGGTTTTGACTGACATGATGATGACGCTGCAGATACATGACATATGCAAAAGTTCTACGAACACCGACCGCATATTACGTTACGATTTTTGTTATTGGATCATCGGAATTGCGAGTTCAAAAGAAATTTTTATACATTTCCATTGGCATTCTATCATGAGTTTCACACAATAACTTATTCGTGTGATGAAATGATACTCACACCACAGAAGAGTAAAGGCATTAGTCACTCTCTGTAGAACTTGGACTTTTGCTTTTTTGTGAAATGACGACTACATAAAACATGCATTGTGAAGTTAAGTATGTTATCAAACATGATACAGCAAAGTCTACGTGCTGCATAGATTAGCTGTATCTCTGTTTTGTTTAAGCCTCTATTTTTCTGTAGAAAAGTAAATGGAAAAAATGTTACATTATTGCATGTGTCTGAATAACGTGATTTTTGCATTACTCATTCCACCACATTCAATTGACGGCTGTTGTGGCTTGGATTGGCTTGAGTGTTGAAAAGCGGAATGGTTAAGTAAGCTAGTAAATGAGATTGGCTTAAAAAATACGAGCTATGAAACAAGTGCTTTATCATCATCAATGCAAAAGCTGTTACTCAAATATGTATTCTCTCAACAAGCTAGTTATGAAAGGCTCAAGCTCAACCCTTTTCCTTTTTCCTCTATCTATTTTTTTAAGTACACACGTACTGGCAAGTATAAAAAAAGCATTCACGTTTATCATCCCGTCGTTATCATTCTGAATACATGTATAATATATACTACGCTGGCAAATGCAGAGAATGCACACTTTTCGCCAGTTAATAAAGTTGCAATAAAACGTAAAAGAAACAGAGAAAAGAGCAGCTGCATGATGATGACCGTTTGTTGCGTTGTAAAAGTAGATAGTCAACTAGTGCAGCAGAGCAAATTCAATTCGACCCTTTCTAATGTCGATATCAACTGTCGGTTTCCCTGTTCACGTTAAATACTCTACTGCCAACTGCATTTGCATATATATGAACATTTACCTAGCAAAGTAAAGTTTGGCTAATCCAAGCGTTGTGCTTATCGTCAGCGTATATAGTATGCATGCAGATATCACTGATCCTGATCCTCAGTGGTGTTTTGTTGCGTTGCTCACTTTTGTGAAGGCTAAATAATCCTTCCATAAGCAAGGACTCTACCTCTGTTCCACTTTTTTTTTGCTTGCATCTTTTCATCTCGCTATCAACATA
>JAQIXX010001433.1:0-34048 GCA_034700605.1 Willowsia nigromaculata
AGAGAAAATGAGACTAAACTCATCTTTCCTTCATGTTTTCTCCAGAGTGTGCTCTCTCCTCTCCACCATATATCAGTAAATACGAATGAGGGTGCTTTACTCAATGCTTCTTGTATGCATTTTATTTTGTTCTGTCGTGGCCTGCTACTTGTAATTTTTTTAAATAAAAATCTCATTTCACTTAAGCACAAAGCATATTTGGACACCCTTAAAAGTTACTACTTTGTGTAATATCACATAGCTGAGAAACCAAAACTGACGCATGAGTAAGATTACAAAAATATGTTCACCGATGGAAAATGCATCTTTGGGGTATCTTTAATCACACCAGCAGAAAAACTTGGACCTTCTTATAAGGACCTGCACATTGCGATTAAAGCACGAAATACATGTACCCATTCAACTTTTGTGTATTTAGTCGACTCCTTGTAATGTAAGGTTAGTGAGGAGAAGCCCTATTCACGATGAAGCCTTCCTTTAGGAATGACATGTAGTTGTGTAGGTGTACTTTACATAAACTAAACTCTTTCACTCGTCGGTTCAGTTCCAAGTCAGAATCTCAAAGTATCAACCGCATTTACACTCTTCATCCGCCTTTCACACAAAATAATGGAGGACAAGTTATCCTAATTTTAATACTTACTTTGCATCCTTTCCCCCCCAAAGTCAAAGTATAATGATAGCTGATGCATTCATTTCAAAATTTTCTGTATACTTGCTCCACGTAACACACATAATTTTAATTGTTCCATAACTCCATAACCAGCTTGTTAACGTTAATCGATCATTGTCATCTTCAATTCAAAGCAAATACATAAAAGCTTTTTTGGTTACTCATCCAACCAATTCCAATATTGGATGGGAGGAAAAGGTGCGCCTTCCCCTAAAAATATATTCGCATTAAGTAAGCAAATGTGCGCGATATTAGTGTAGTCGCACCTATTGGAGTCACACAGTCGCAAAATCCGATTATGTATCTTCTGGATAAAGTTTAGTGAACGTAGAGAGGAAGAAGAAGAAGAAACAAGATGGTTGATGATAAAATCGCTTTTTGGTTTTAAGATATAATATAGCTTAATTTTTTCATGCTTTTGTGTACATGTAAAGCAGATAAAATCCTCTTTTGCTTTCTCCCACTTTCTCTTCGTCTTAAGTCAGATGTGAAGTATGTTGTCGTTTCAAAAATGTCATTAGAGTAATTTATAACATTTTTGAAACCTGTCATTATCTAATCTCGGGCCATGGAATCCCCTCCCATCAAACAAAACTAATATGCAACTGTCATTCGTCCAAACTGATGACGTGATGGAGTGGATATTGAATATTTAGGTTGACTTTGATCAGGAGAGAGGAAAACTGGTAAAAAAGAGTGTCCTACTTTTCCAGTATTATAAATGCCTCATAACAATCTCAGGTGACAGGTAAGTAGGCAGGAAAATTAAAAATGTAACTCTCACCGTCAAAATTTTTGCATTGCTTATTAATCCAGAGTAATATATCAAATTTGTGGGGAAATTTGCATACACTTTGTTACCCAGCGTCAGCATCCTGAGAATATCTCATGCTTTCACTCCTCCACCAATGAAAGTGAAGAGAAAGCAGCTGAGATCTTGGAGAAAGGTGGTCCTTATCGTAGTTCTTGCGTAATCCAGTAGATGTCGTTGCATCAACAAACCTCTCTTGCACTCCGAATTATAAATTCGAAGCCTCGCCACGTTTAGAATAGATGGTGAATTGAAGTAGTATCTGCAGTGATGCTTAGTTTAACTTTCTCCTAGTTTTCAGGCAAGTGTGCATCATCGACATGCACAGTAAAAGTTCTAAAAACAACGGTAAAGAAAATTTGGTGCAAGGTAGTTCTATTTTTAGCTTGGAGGCAAGACACCCGACTTTTATATCTGATATTTTTCCAAAGGTGGATCATGCCTCCACGATATTAAAATTGTCCAGAAATCTCTAACCTTGGTCACAGCTGCAACCTGCTTTCTCCGATATCATCTTTCTGACCAGGATTTCTAGTGGGTATGGAAATGGAGTTTTTGACTTGTCTTATCGCCCCAAATAAGTGGGATTTCAATAGCTCTATATGTTTTCAGCCTGACAAGGTATTGTTTTGAAGAAGGAAGAGAGAGAAAAAGAGAAGTGTCTTTTAAGAGAAGAGCCGTGTGTGCGTGACGGAAGAAAGGAAAGAAAATAAAGTTTTTAATTTGCTTTTAGATTTTATTCCAATATGAAAAATTTCACGGGTTGAAAATCACAGTTCCAAAATGAATGAGAGTACTTTTTCCCTATCAAGAAAATTGTTTTTTTTTTCAATAAAAAGTTGGAAAGGTGGCTTGAAAGTATCGGAGAAAGCAGAAGAAAGTGAAATATGGACTTACACTATACCCACCCACTCAAAATATGGAGATTTCCTTGTATGAGGTTTTACTATACGGCAACCCCATATTATTTTCTCCACCAAAACATGTCGCGTAACACAATACTTTTATATGCACCTACTCAAATTTCGTACAAATTACCTTTTCATTTCATAATCATTCAAAAGAAGTTTTATTTCTCACGTGAAGTTTTAGAAATACCTCTTGTGGGGTAATGTTTCGCAATCTTGCTGATGAAAACCGAAAAACGGAAAGTAACAGTAAATTCCAAAGTTCTGATTTTGTTACCACAAGCAAGCAAGTATAATTCTTTAAAAAAGCATTTTATCCGTGATGGTGGTTGCATGATTGTGAAGATGAAGTACGTGGTTTCCTTTTTATGGTTTTTTAAGCAGCCATGGTTTCACACAAAATGATTTCAGACATGCTTTCATGATCGTTAAATCTCCGACATCTTGTGCAAATATGAATGTATATTCTTTTTGCTCAAAGAGGAAGTTGACTGCTTTCTCTCTATATTAGTATTTGCATTCTACATTTCCATATAAATTATTTGGTTAGCCCAACCTCAACAAAAGCAAATTATTTTCTCCACAACAAGCAGCTTTCTATTCTTTTGGAAAACTTCTAACCATTTCTATCGGAGAATAGAATGACCTCAATATTTTTGACAGTTTGATAAACTCCTTTCTAGTTTGAGCACACAAGGGACATTCCTTTCAGGATAAAAATATTCTTTTCAAAAATAATCTCTGTTTTGCTCTCATAAGCTGCTTGAGCGAGAGTGAAAACTCAGGCTTCTGAATTGAAAGTACATTTTGAAAAAAATGAGCATTTTCTACCTGCTCCGATATATCTTCACTTTCCATCGACAACCTGGAAGGTATTATTAATTTGGGAATTTGGAACGAGTATCAGGCGATTTCTGAAACTTGTATGGTTTGTATTTACAAAACATGTTACCTAACAGTTTTACTTTGTAAATACAACAATGTATTCTAATCGCTAAAATGTGAATACCGTATATCCCCAAATTATCCACCGTCCCTAAAACGTGTATGTCCCTCTCCTTATGGCACTTCCCTAAATTTTGAAAAAATATGGCGTATAAGCATTTGTGAAAGAAGAGAAGTGAAAACAGGAAAAATCTCGATGCACTGTCTATTTTTCTTTCTCTATTCCCATCTTTCTCGCGTCAGAATATTGTCATTTAGTAAATTAAGCTCATTTATCTTTCATTTTACTTCACGTTCCAAAGCATATTATTAGTTAGTTAGCATAATAGAGAGCATGCATTTTAAGCATTTTTGAAAAATGAAAAAGGATACTCAGGGCTAAACCACATTACCCGCTAGACTCTATGTGTGTGTATATAGTTTATTTATTTAGTTTTGAGAAATTATAGGTCTGCGTTTTCACACACATTTTTGTTCTCTAATTTCAGCTTCCTCTAAATATCCGACTTGATTTTTCAAACCATCCTCTTATTTTCCATATCAAAACCAGTTGTTTATGTGGTAAATGTATTTTAAATAATCTACAATCCTCTGCTTTTACCCTCAAAACCCGATATTACATAGACACGAATTACACTTCAAAAACCATTGTAATTTTAGATTTGAAGCCTGAATTCGTTAACTAAATACGTGTCATGGTTTCATAAACCTGTTTGCGTAATTTTAAGAAAGTTTGAAGTCACTTAAATCGAAATTTGTAGCCGCCACAATCCAAAAACTGTTGAAAGTTGAGATCTGAAATTTTGTTTAATTTTTAAGTATTTTAAATAACTTTGGGCAACATATGAGCCACAACTGTGTATCAGTAAAAAGGAGGCATAGAATGTGGCAGTTATTCACTATTAAGTTTTTTTAGTTTCTCAATTATATTTCCGATGCGTACTAGATGAATGTTTGATGTCTTTTTTCGATAGAAATGATTTGTTTTCATCAGATTCCAATACAGTGAAACTGCCTTTTAATTCAAATGAATGACCAGTCAGAGGTACAGAAAAAAGGGTTTATGAGAATGAGAAAATTAAGAAGTAACATACAAAATACTAAATCCTGACGAAGCTTTCCAAAACTCCACCAAAATTTCTCATTGTTTCTTTTGGCCAAAAAGAATGTTGAAAATCACGTAAATTCGACTCAAAATTTGATTTTCACGGAAACCAACAATAAGTTATAGTTTTGAAGACGGTTTTTTGAAAAAAATAAAAATGCAACTTAACCAAGTAATTTACTTGTTTGGGTAAGTTCAGTTGTCCCGAATGCCTTAGAAAATGTTTGGGACTCGCCCACTTGGAGAAGCAAGCTTAGGGTATATGCGCATATTAATTTACAGAATTATTAAGTTTTGTAACATACTAAAAATATGCCATGAAAAATTTTGGAATTATTTACGTAATATATAATCTGTTTTGCAAATGTGACAACAGGTAAGCTTATATCTTTTTCCTCTAGCCAATT
Source organism: Willowsia nigromaculata (assembly GCA_034700605.1). Taxonomy (NCBI): domain Eukaryota; kingdom Metazoa; phylum Arthropoda; class Collembola; order Entomobryomorpha; family Entomobryidae; genus Willowsia; species Willowsia nigromaculata. The sequence goes on from JAQIXX010001433.1 coordinate 4,850, forward strand.
TTGAGAAATAGTTGGTTTTTTACGGAAATGTTCAATTTTATCCCACAAATTATAACGACAACCTATTGATGACCAATACGAATTTCCGTCGACAGTTTGAAGGCATTAGGCATGAATAAAAAGTTTTGTTAAGCAAACCCACCTGTTAAAAACGAGGTTTTAACAGGTGGTTTAAATAATACTGTCTTTATAGCTTTTAAAATGTCCACATCGTCGAATTGGAAGTGTAAAGAACAGCCATTATTACCAGCATTTAATTTAAAACACTACCTACAATTTTATATGACAACGTTGTCTAGGGATTTTTATAACCAATTGCTTCATGGCTTTTTTTAATTGCGTGGAAATAAAATCTTTGCATATGTAACTTACCCAAAATTTTCAAAATTGTGATATTGACTCCCAAACCGTACAAATGCCCAAACTGTAGTAAACAATTAGCAATATATCGCAGTACTGTCCAAATAATCGCAATGTTGATCAAAACAAAAAGTACCAAGAAAGGTTTGATGTCGCAATTTTTTCATATTTCACCGTTTGGATAGACTTTTACTATTTGTCTGCTACATTTTTTTCATTGATAGTGAAGCCAGTTACAACAAAAAATGAAATCTCCAACCATATCAAACAGATTACAATTCTTAATATATTTTTTGGTTCACGGGAAATTAAAATGCTATAAATTGATCAAACAGATGAATAAAATGTCCATGGAGGACTGATCTTAATATCATAAGGAAAAACATTTGCGCACAGGAAAAAAATTGGATGTCTAGTAATAAACTATCGAACCCCGCAAGATGTTAACATTAACCATTTCCATTGATTTGTAAAGATTGGAACGAATAGCAGTGGCTTATAAAAGCGCTTGAGATATAAGAGGGAAAGGAGAGGATATAAAAAACTGATAACATTAAAAGAGAAGTAAGCATTTACAATTAATTTTTGAGCTGGCTGAACGGTCCTGAATATCACTACATTCGATGCTGCAACATGTTTTCGTAATTTGATTTAAATTTAAATTAAAGCAGGATTCTGCTTTATATTAAAATTTACGAAATATTCACAACAACAAGTGGCAGTGCACTTACTGCAAGGTGAATATAAAAGTCTCATGGCTTTAAGCAAGCTTTTTACAATAATATCTTCTCGTATTTCGGGGCTTCTTCGCGGATACTTTTTGGTCATATGTTCCATAAATCATTAGAGAGATTGAGTATGTTGTTAATAGTGAAACATGTAAGGGCTTTACGCATGTTTTATTACAATTTAATGCTCCATCATCCGCCATGGCTCCAGATCTTTGATTCCGCACGCTTGTCCTATGAAGGACCGATAAGTTAAGCATATGAATATATAGTACATACATATATGACATGAAAAAATAAACGAAAAACAAAAATGTAATGCACTTTAATAGCCTAACCCATTATTTTAAAGTATCTTGGATGTTTGAAGAACGTCAAACTCCAGGTGATGTATGCAGTAGGTAGGGACACGAACAAAAATTAGTAAAAACAATCTCTGAGTACTAATTTAGTCGTTGTGGAAATGGAATTAAAAATTATGTAAATATGTACAAAACAATGTTGACATGAATATCTTTATAGCATTCATGCGCCGAAAACCGACTTATTATTTTTCTCTCTAAAAGTACAAACCAATAGGTGTTTTTCGGTGTTCCAGAAACATTAAGTCGGTTTTTCAGTTAGTTATAATTTCCATCTGTTGCCGTCGCAAAAATAGAAAACGCCGTCCAGGTATTATTTGGAGAAAGAATTACTGCACTGGCAAATGTACTAAAGGGTTACAACTACAAACCTCAACTTATTTAAAAACTTATCAGCAAAGTGATATTTCAGACAAAAATTCTATCTACAGTGGAAGCCAACAAGCTTATCAAAGAGGGTTGTTTTCTTTGCCAAAGATTATCATTACGAAGTTTTGTAGACCTACAATCACATTTTCAGACGATGTTGTGTGTACACGTCGTTGTTTTTGCTAGTTTGAATTTGCTGACTATAAAAGAAAGAGATTGTAAAGTACTGTGAAAGAAACCGTGGAGAAATTGCAAGGTATGAATTGTTGTCTTATCTTCCAACAGAAAGTCTTACAATGGAACAAAATGATTTGTCTTGTTCATGACATTGAGCAGTTTTCACTTAATAGCAGGTATGCTGAGTATTGTGTGGTCGGCTGTGTCAGCCAAGTTTTATTGAAGTCAGATTTTGGAATCCGTCTCTGCTATACCACGTTCGAGCTCTAGACTAAACACCGCGTTAAAAAATGCAACAATCAAATGTGTAGTTTCAGTGACGTGGTTCGTGAAGCAGAATTTTAAATTTACTTGCTGCATAGTTCATTCAAAATTCATTTTCGAATGAAGATCTGGGAGACCGTGCACAAATAATATGGAATCATTTTATTATTACAGACTATATTTCATAAAAAGTTTTAACGCCGTATTCCAAATGATAATTTGGAGTTAACCGAAAACTCAGAAAATTTTCTACGAAGCATTAACTGTGAAATCTATTGAAACAGTTTGATTCTCTTACTTCCCTGGTATTCCCGAAATTTAATGCATATATATTGATCTATTACATACATAGTTAGTTTTAAAAATTTCCGAAGACATTTAAATATGTCTGTCTCCAATCTAACTCATATTTGCAATTAAGTCAAAGAGAGCTAAAGCGTAAGAACGTTGAAAGGAACACTTTTTAAGGGTTCAAAAGAAACATTCATCTGGATACTTCCTGTATTGTTAATTAAATATTCGAATTGGTCGGAATTGCGTTTTTCAATTTTCCTGGAACGACAAAATCCTATCTTTTTGGAATCTCTTCTTGCAGCCGTAATGCAGCTAAATTGTTTATCAAAGATCAAAGTTAATTAGGGTGAGCAACAAGTAGCAAGATATAGAAAAGTAGTGGGTCGGCACAACTATTGAAAAGCTCTGTACTATCGCTTCAAATTTTCCAGTCAAAGCTCAGGCAATAAACTTTTCGACAAGCAATGCATGTAGAATCAAAGTTTTTTTAATTTTAAAACTTGTTGCAAGAGAATTTGATTCATCAACTATTCCAAATAAATCAACCTGCATATGTTCGAACATTCCCACGTCTGGAAGGGTCAATCGTCCAAAGGGTCCGACCACATCAATCGTCAATCAAATTTTAAGTCATAAAATATATGCAGCAAATATTTAATTAAACAATTATCAAAAATTTTAAATTAAAATAAAAGACACTGTTTCAACTTTATAAAAGCCCATTAAATTTTAATTTTGAACAGATTCCAAAAAATATTGGAATGTGTATGTGGAAGGATATGTGCATCTCGAAACGATTTTCTGTTGTCCTATTATCGTCTGTTAGCGTAAATATTGTCACATATAAAATGTAGCATAAGTTTAGAATAATATTCCTCCCTCTCCTGATTTGATATTTATGCTAAGTAGGTCTAATTGGTTCTAGGATAAGACTTCCACGTGCAAGCGATAACGCCTCTGTCTCCAGTCGAAATCTCAAAAATCTATTAAGCTAGTTAATGCTTCTCAATCGAATTACTCTATTAATATTTGAATTATAACTCTGCAAACAAATATTACCGTTACTTTTGAATGCTTGTGATGGCCATGTATGAATGAAAAATTAAAGTTGTATCATGCTCGTGATAATAACGTTATCCCTCAGTCAGTCAATGTTAATTCTTTGAATAAAAATTCTATGCCTTCAATGATTTACCTTAAGACTTGATTGTCCTGATCTCGCTTTACCCCAACCTTATTTCGAGTTACATCCTCTCACGCAGCACATGAGATGGATACGATATTATACATAAAGTCACGTTGAGAGTTGAGCATAAGATATTTCATAGAAAGTCGGCATCACTATAAAAGCTACCGTGACAATATTTTAATTAAACTCAGAGGGTCAGCTTACAATTGTCTGGTTAGTATGCTTACCTTGAAATTCATAATTGATTTTTTGGATCGTATTTAAACAGAATGTGTTCATTTGTTTTGCTTCGGTGCCCATCAAAAAATGAATATGGTTTTCTTTGCGCTTAAATCCAACAGGTAAATCCATGGATTCCAATAAGAAATTAACTTTGTAGGACTGCATTAATAAACTTCATTGAGAATTAAATGATACTTGTCGACTGACAAAATTTCGGATTTAGCATGAGACGTTGACATGGACTTGAATCTTTTTTGGAAAGTATGTGAAATAAATATTCCTGTCGCCATCTCAGTAGACCAACGGCTTGGGTTTACGGAGTACAGGTGGGTTAAGTGATTTATCGCGATTATTATTAGTGATACGCTTACACAGATTGTCCGTACACAGCAGGCAGAGAGGGCCGGGAAGGCAAACAGTCTCAATATGGCAGTCTAGCAGCATGCGGCATTTCTTCATTTGTAGAAAATGTATTCATAAAGTATGTATGTAACTGTGATTCACTGTCTTTGGTTAAAACTTCTTTAAAAAGATTCCCCTCAAAAAAATGATGGCAATACACATTTATTGAAATAAGTTCGTGTCATGATATATGTTTGTGTAAGCATGGAAAGCATACTTTGTAATGTACTGTGCTGTATTGTTTGGAGCATTGAACTCAACTATCGCGTCCAGAAGGATCTTGAAGCATCTTCTTATTTTTTAACATTGTTGTATTTGTGCAGCATGTACTTTAATGGTTGATTAACTTCCTCTCTTAGCATTTTAAAAACCTACGTGATGATACGTTTAAGCGATGAATTTTAATGAAATTTAGAATAAACGTCAAAAATTTCATTCAGAATTACTGGTTAACAGGTAGCTTGAATTCTCAAAATTTGAAGAGCCTAATTTTGCTGACAAAAGCTGACAAAATTTTTCATCTCTTCTCAAATTATTTCTGAAAACTGAGTTTTTAATCTTGGCTCAAAAATTTCAGCTGTAAAGCCTAATTTTGCACGTAACCTTGTGGTTGCGGACGGATGCAGATGACTTATTCTGCATCTTCTAGTCAAATTATCCCTTAAAACATAGTGTTACATACAATTAAAAAAGCAAAAAAATACCTAAAGAAGACAGAAAATATAATTAGACTCGCCAAGCTGAAGAAACCTTCAAAAGATGCATATCAGAGTCCATATGGTCAAGCTGCAACACAAAAATATTGATAGTCGGAAAAGAAAGAAGAAGAAATTTGCGTAAAGTGGTAAACATTCGTATTTAAGGCAATACAAAACATTGTCAGCAAAATTTTAAAATAAAGATTCCCAAAACGTTAAGCGTTTGAAAAAATTGAAAATTCTAGACTTTTATAAAGAAGATTTCACGATAAAATTGTTCACAATTTTACTGGAATGCCGAGCTTATAATGAAAAATATAAAAAAGTACGTCCTCAATTTATGGCTCATGGTGCTAATTTTTTAACGAATTACTAATGAGCTTTACAGAACAAGAGAAAACACGACTACACACAGATTGGAGAATTTAAACGTTATTATGTGATTTCTCCAAAATTTTGTAGTCACTACCTTAATTAGATAGCAGACTTGGAAGCTTCCGAAATGCGCAGCATGAAACTTAAAGAAGGTTAAACTAATTTTTTCACTTCTTCAAAGCTCAATTTTTTGTAAATATAAGTAAATATATGTTTGCTAATCTATTCTAGCACTTTTCTAAACATATCCGCCCGACTAGTAACCGAATTTATCCTCAACGGTTTAACAGGTTCATCTATAAAACCCCCAAAGAAGTTTTTCTGAAATTGAGATTTGTTGTCCTCATGCCAAATATTCTTCAGGAAAATTCTCTGGGGATCTTATTCCGATTTCCATTCTCACTTTTGCTAATGTCCATCTCTTGGTCTAAAGTCATAATATTACGAGGAAGCACCAAACACGAAAAATTTTATAATTCTCTCTAGCAAAAAGCATGGCGATCCATTCATGACAATTAGGCAATCACGTGGATTTTTGCTCATTAGTTAGTGTAATTTACATATTTGTGCTTTAATACAGACGAAAACGTTTAAAAGATTGAGCTAGTCATTTCACTGAAACTCTGCAAAATGCCATATGAAATTCGAACGACAAAAATTCAATTTTCAGTTCTTAAACTCTGAATTCCTTGATGATATTTTTATTGTTCGCATGACATGAGAAGTTAGCGAAATACTAGGATTCAAGTGACCTAAGAAGTGAAACAGACCAATGACTTCGTCATTAGGCAATGCCGCTATGAAGTTCTTGCACGTATTGGTATCCACGTGATTAAAGATTTTTCCGTACTCCAATCCATTGAGACTTCATTATGAACTGATAAGCGATATAAAAATGACTGAAGTGGAGCAGCCTCCACGAATTAATCACAAAACCTCATTTATCCAATTAATTACAAACAACATTCATTGAAAACGAGGTTTGCGAGTTGTTTCTTTGCTCTTTATACATAAAATCATAAAAAACTAAGTTTTCATAAACTTTAACGTAATAAATAAAAAAGGAAACATGATATCAATAATCATAATAATTACATCACAATGTCCAGTATACAATAAACTACACCACTACTCCTTTTGAAATTACAATTCACTATGGTAAATGTGGTGCATCGATCAATTTGCCTTCACTGTAAACTTTTGTTATTTTGTTAGGATTTGAATGCAGAGCATAGTGCAGTGCTGACTACAAAGATCATTTGGCACCTCGCAAACTTGTGAATCTCAGGCAATTATGTTTTAGCTTTTAAAGTTAGCATGCCATGTCATCGCATTTGCTTGCCTTACAAATTTTAAATTGATATGTACAATTTGCAACCTGGAAGTCAAACGATAATTGATTGTCATATAAGTAAAGATGCCAAATGAAACTACATTCCCAAAATGGTACCATGGTGAAAACAATAATTTCAAATTTGGAGTATTGATCTGATTAAATCATAAATGATTTTACCTGACAATGTGCCTGATTGTAGAAATGAATATGAAAAATTTATCATTCATGCTTTAGTCAATTGAATTCACACAATTTCACATAAACTCACATACAGTGTTATTTGTTGCGTAAAATTAATTGACAATTTTCAAGGAGACAAAACTGACAGATCAATGATGCATTGTGGAAAATGATTGATTTCTTCTGCCTGGCAAATAACATTATCCTCAATTCTACCAGAAATTTTTGTGCAACATTAGTGACGTTAAACCTAAAAGTAAACACATCAATATAGAAAACATGCAGAGATTTCCTGTCAGGTGTTTATTGAAGTCGTAACAACAAATATATAAAATAATGACAACCTTGTAAAATCACTATCCACTTGAATAATCAGAAGTTCCCGATAATATTAATGGCAACTGGGGACTTTCAAAGTAGTTTCTACTTAAAGCAATTACAAAAAAGGTTATCAGTAAAAGCTGAATAACCTGGTCGAAATTTTCAGTAAAACAAGAAAATTATTTTAATTTACAATAGGATTTAATAATGAAGACCTTTTTGAATTAATAAATAATATACGAAACACCCTTGAGTTGAGAGATATAGCTTCCGGTAGGTTTTGCAGACAATAGTAATGAGTCAGCATACAATACTTGAACCAATTTTCGTTTTTCAAAATTCGTTCCTCTAAGTTCAAGAAATTCCTTGATCTCAATACATGCAATCTTTTAATGAACCCTTAAATTGAGGGCCAACAGCTTTGGTTAAGAAAATGCAGTCAGTTTTTCACAACAATGATACAATGCATTAATACCAAAACATTAGCTAACTTTTTAAAGTCAAAAGCAGATACCAACTACTTCTCGTGTTTGGAGAAATTGCTAAAAATAATTCGTGACTCATATCTAATGCTTAACCATTTCTATTTGTCCAAAAATGTTGCAGAATCAGGATAACTGATTTATCCGACCACAAAACTTGCCCCATAGCAATAGAAGACAACAGATAGGAATATTGTAAGTCCGGAACAAGTTATGAACAATCTCAACAACGACAAAATCAATCGGAGCTCTAAAGTATATAATTTATGTATACCTGTCTAACTAATAAATACCTTCTTTCCCTTCTCACCAGTTTTCAAATCAAAAAATTTCTTTTTTTCCATATATGAACCTGTCACTTATCTAAAAGTACAAAAATTTGCTTCGAAATAATACATAATTGTGAGCAGCGTCAGTCATATTCAATTTGTCCGGCATCTCACAAAAACAATATACTAACGGACGCAAGCAATAATCTACGAAAATTAGACAAATTTTCTTCCACTTAGTATAATTTTGTTTTTATTTTTATCAATTGTAAGGAATTCATATTTTTAGCAAATCATTAACCTTTAAATGCAATCCAAACCTACAACCAATGCGATATGCTTTGTTAAAACATTTTCAGGTTGGCGTGATTCTCATCTTTTTGAATAAATTGAGAGAAAAATAAAATATAGCATTAAGCTAGTAAAATATCCCGATAGTATTTTCATAATAATAAAAGTGGATTTGTTGGGAAAAAATTGAATGATAGCAAATCATGATATTTTTAATGTACTCGATGCTGAATGATATACATCCTATATTCACCACTTGCACAATTTTTGCGCCACTTACTTGAAACCAACTAGTGTCGGCGTTCGTCCATGCTAAAGGTTCTTCATGTTGGCGGTTTTCATAATTACTTTATTGCTAGTTTATAAATATCAGTTTGGTACGCACGTAAAGTCAAAGATAAGTCCTACTGAGTCCAAAATAATAATTCATGATGGGTTCTCACAGTTCAATTTTTTTGCACCTAATGAGCTCTAATTACAGAAATGGACAGAATTATTTATGTCATTCATACTGTTACAGTAATACAGTGTACATAAGTGTTTCTCATTATTTATTTTGTTTATTAGGCATCCTGGGTCAAAATTTATTCGCAACAATATTGTACTGGGACATTATTATTGTTTTTGCTGATTATTGGTTTTAATTTATACTATTCACAAGTAGTGATGCATTAATTGCACCGCGTTTACTGCCTACTTCATCATTCCAAAAAAGGTACTCGGGAATTCAGCAAGAATAATCTGTAATATAAATCAACCAGAAAGATTTTTTAGAAGCATTTGTTAGCACCCAAACCATACAAAACGAGTTACGCAATAAAAATACAATAGTCGTGAATAACAATTTTCTGCAATGTTTCAAGTCTAACCTGTTTAGCTTTTCAAATTTCTAAACGCATGACAATTTCAAATGTCACTGCTGCTTCCATAATAATTTGAAAGAAATTCGTTCCAAACATTTGGAATAAGCTTGCAATATTAAATCCGGATCATTCTCTTTGGCTGCAATTGGTTGGCTCGATTTTTTGTCACATTTCAAAATATTTGATAACTAGAGAAATAACTTATTAAAATTGGAAATGAATGAAGTTCTGCACAAAAAACGTATATGTAAGCTGGAAAAGCTATGTGAAAATTATCAATTTTCGTCCCTGGAGTTGGTTATATATTATTATTATTCACACAGTCATTTGCCATTCCCTATTGTTTGGCTTCCGTCTCAGCATATCACTCATATCACATTGCTTTTTTTTAATTTGAGAGAGTGTGAAGGTCTCAAAAAATTTGGGTTTTGAAGAATTTGGTAATTTCAATAATAATAATATGAGACAACAAGTTATTTCGATGGAGAAATCTGTTTCTGTATCTTTACATTTTCCCTCTCATCTGCTTTCATGGTATACAACCAATCTATTCCAAATGTGTCGCGTATGAACCTCGAAGATTTTCATGGATTTTATGTGTTGATTTCTTAGACTTGCCATCTTACGGGAAATGGTAAATTGTCCCCTAGTTGGAATTGCTATGAGTGTTTGGAAAGACGTATATTAAAGACATCCAATTAACTGACACTACACATTTAAAAATCGCATTACAAATAAACTAACGCAGGTATCAACAGAGGGGAAACAGGGATTCAAAACTACATCACTTGTACAAGACATGTGTACTTGAGTTTAAATAAAGTAAGCCAGAAATATACATTATGTCGTTTGAACTTTGTTTGGTACAATTGTTGCCATCTTGCTTATCTGTACAACAAGATGCATTGCAACTTTTTTACCGAACATTTTAACGGCATCCTAATGTAAAACATTTCCTTTCGGTATGCTTGAAAATTATTATTTAGTTGTGTGTTTTATCACAGGTTGGTAACAAGTATTTAAAGCTTTTGCCGTGAGACATAATGATTGCAGTTGAAAAGAAATTCATAGGATTTATTTGTTGAGTCAACAAAAGCACTCTTTATTATCTTTTAATACAGAACTTGCTAGGGAACTCTTTATACAACCTTCCAATTTATCGATATGGAACTCAAAAGTTGGTTGATTTTCCTCAAATTGTCGTTTTTTTGTAGCAAGCAAAAATATATAGCTTAGTTTTTACACTGTGCATTATCTTCGTTACTTATTATATTTAGGGTTTCACTTTTAATCCTACTCATCGTTTTATGCAAAAGAATGTACCTTATTCCTCATCACTTTTGTTAACGTTTTCTTGCTAATGTGAAACTATAACTGCCTTCACATATTTACATAATTCGTCCCTCGTTTTCTTCTTAAGAAGTTCTTTTAAGTAATGCTGAATGCATGAATATTACACCAACTTTAGCTAGAAAGAGCTAGAATTTTTTGCATATATACTATGTTCTCGAAAATGAATTATCCGAACCATATGGATTTAGACACATTTTTTAAATCATAAGACCATTTGTAGTTTTCTGCAAAAATGTATCTCAATTCTGTTATATCTTTGGTTGCCAGTGGCTTTGGTTGGGTTTTCCCTCGTTCCCTGTCAACATTTTTTTGGATATCCGGTAATTCTTATAGAATTTTCCCATTAACTGCCTCTTCGCTTTACTCTTAGTTGTCCTATACTATAAGTTTTTTGACTGAAGGCTTATATAATATTTCACAAAATTACTCGTTTTGTTACTAAGGCTTCTTCCTCCAAACCATCTAATCCTTTTATTACAATTTGAAATTAAGCTCATATCTTAACAACATGTCATTTTCTGGTTTTGGTTAGTTTTATAGCTTTAAGTGGGATTGTTGGAGAACGGGATGAATCCTAAGAACTTCTAGATTCATCCCCTACATTACACATATAAGTGTGGCTACTAAGCTTGGAAAATTTAATGTTCGGCCTGGAATTAATACATACGTTTCCCAAGCTTTTAACCACAAATAACATATGGTTGCTGTACTTAAGTAGTTCTCCATTTCATAGATTGACTTTAATGTTCAATCCACAAATTCATTTCACATTGGACTCAAGCATTACCTAATGTCAGTGAAACTCAGGGAAATTTTTTATTTACTGTGTCTGTCGCAAAAACCCTATCAAACTCTGTCTGTGGTTCCAAGATTATTACATTTTTCTTGGAGCTTAATAAATCAAAATTCTTTAAAAAGCGCTTTGTCGGCCAAAAAGGTATCTCTGCGTTTCCATTATTTCACCAAAATGTTTTGTTCTGTTTTGAAATTTCGGAAATATCCACTTGCATCATCTGAACATAGACCCCCACAAGGACTGAAACAAGACCAAACTTATTGGAATTTCGTTCATTCTGTATTCCCGATTTATTTTTCGACATCAGTACAAAACCATGATGAAATCGTCACATCGTTTAACCTACGCATTTTTTGATCGACTTTTGACTATCGCTTATACATCAGAACGCCCTGTTGTGTCCTTCAGACGTTGTTAAGAGTATACCCAGTGCTTTTAAATTATTCCAAAAATTTGTCTAGACTACAATATTTATTAGAGTGATTAAGAATTGGAATGTACGGGTAATGTGAAATATTGGGATATCGCAAGTTTAGGCAGCCCAAATTCCAAACCTTAGAATCCCTTAACTAAACCACAGTTCAACTTTTACAAAAAACTGATTGGTTGGTTATGCAACATACTTGGTACTAGCACACATCAAAAATACCAACTAATTACCCAATTGGATAAATTGGTATTTTTGATGTTCTGCAAGCTTATGTCTGCGTTAAAAGGCATACTTCCATCTCATAGTCTAAAGTTTTATTATTGCAAGCAACACCCAAACAACAATAATTTTATATTTCCCTCCAGCGAAGTGCATTGTATTCCATTCATGACAATTATGCAATCTCGTGGATTTTCGCTCATTAGTAAAAGTAGTTTTCATACTTATGCTATAATCAAGACAAAAACGTTTGAAACATTGAAATAGATATTTTATTTAAACCATAAATAATGCTTCATGAAATTGAAATGACTGAAATTAAGTTTTTGATTCATAAAATTTGTCTTGTACGGTAATATTTTTATTTTTCGCATAAAATTGGGAAATGAGGAAAGGATAGAATTCAAGTCATATAAGAAGTATTAGTGAAACAAAGCAATGATTTTGCTATTACCTAATGCCAGTATAAAGTTCTTGCACATATTGGTATCCACGTAATTAAAGATTTGTCCCTACTCCATTACATAGAAACCACATAAAAAAATTATTAAATGACATTAAAATGTTGCAAGTGAAGCAGCCTGAATTAACCAATTACAAAACAGCTAACTATCCATCTAATTACATCCACCACTCAACAACAACGAGGTTTGTAGGTTGTGTCTTTGCTCTAAATGCATAAAATCTCAAAAAATTGGAATTTTCATAAATTTTAACGATATAACTTTCAACAAGCAAATCAATGTCCTGTCTAAGATAAAATGCATCTCTATTCTCATCAAAATTACCCTTGACTATGGTTTTTTGTAGTGAATCGATCACCCTACCATCACTGTAAACTTTTTGTGTATTTGGGTTGCTTTATATACAGAGAATTGTGCAGTGCTCAATTCATAGATCATTTGGCATTTTGCAAACTTGGGAATCTCAGGAATTTATGTTTTAACTATTAATCTTAGCAAATGCACTAAAAATTTGCCATGTCAACGCACTTTACTTGTCTTTTATACATTTGAACTGATACTGTACTACTTGGAACCTACCAGAAACCATTGATAGATTCTTTTAGAATAAATGATGTCAAATGAAACTACATTCACCAGATGGGTCCCTGGTAAAAACATGGAATTTAAAATTGAGATTAAATGAAATGGATCTGCTAAAATCGTCAATGACTTTTTTTGACTATGCGCCTGATTGTAACAATGAATATGAAAAATCTAGCATCCATGCTTCGGTCAATTTAATTCATAAATTAGACATATACTCACATGCGCGTTATTTGTTGCAAAAACTGATTTCCCATTTTTTAAGAAACAAAACTGACAGATCAATGATGCATTGTGGCAAATGATTGATTTCTTTTACCTGACAAATCACATCATCCTCAATTCTACCAGAAGTTTTTGTGCAACATTAGTGACGTTAAACGTAAAAGTAAATACATAAATATAGTAATCATCAATAGATATTATGTCCGGAGATAATTAAAGCCGTAACAACGTATGAATAAAATAATGAAAATGTTATAAAATCAAAATTCATTTATGAAATATAAAGTTCTGGATAATGTTAATGGTAACTGGTGATTAGAAATCAGAATCAAAAATTACGAAAGTCTATGTAAAAATTGAATGTGTTATGGCATAATAACTTAAAATGCTGAAAATATTGCTTGCCGTAGTACAAAAATGAAAATTGTACCTCGGTTAAACGGTTTTCTCTATCAGTTCCGAGTGCAATTACATTATTTGCTCATAAAATCATCCGGATGTTAAATTTTTTTACCTGTTTGTAAATGAATTAGAATGATGCTATTTGTAACTAAGACCTACCTACAGGGATTTAGTTATTGTGTGATTTCACGTTTTCATCATGACGTATATTCGTCATGTTTCTTATTCGCAAGAACACATTTTTAACTTCTCGGCAATATAATACTGACTAAGGCTATGATGAGTCTTATTTTTTTCTTAAATTTCACTTTGCATGATACAGAACTTATATATCCTTTTAGAATCAACCTACACTAACACGTCAAAGCTATTTTTTATATACTCTACACTTGATTACTTTGCAATTGCATGAATGCATTGCATGACCGACTAAAAATATTGGATTCATGTACCGTTTAAAACTTTAAATCATTCACCAACTTTACTACTAAATGCTAAGTGAAAGCAAGAGTGAAATAGTATGTTGCATATCCTCGTAACTTTTCACAGTTTTCAGTATTAAGTCCTAAGCATCTTAAGCTTTAGGACAAATAATCTGTTTACTCACACATAAGTTTTGACGAGTAGGATAGCAAGTGTACCAGGAATCTGGCCGTGGAAAAAATGTTAATTCGGTTTTTAAAAATTTCTTTTCATTCGGGGCTGCGTAATGCTGTCCTTTTAGAATGCTGTTTCACTAATTAGTTTTGTCAACCCTCCGCATGAAGGATTGATGGGCATACGGTTACGCAATTAATATTGCTATGTATGTCTCCAACCTAATTTTGATTAAAACCACTTCTTTTTCCAATGCGAGACGTTAAATCATATTGCAAATTGGCATTAAAGATTTTATTCCAATACCTTCGTTCAAAGATTCGAAGAAAGCATTCTAGCAAAATTCAACTATATGTATTCCTTTGTAGCTAACATGAACTTAATTTTCAGAACTTCAGGGTGTCCATCTTGAAAGATAAATTTGGAGTAATTGTGCATTTTTAAACTATATTCCATGGTTGTCTTCTGTTTTAGTGTCCTACACCGTTTGGAAACTAAAAACAAAACAAACAAAATGAAGATTTATTTTTTTTCAATTTATTACAACATCTAATACTTCGTATTTTACTGCAGATCAAATGCATTTTGTCCAAAAGTCATGCTAGAGCTCGGTTTTTGTATGTATTTGTAATTTTGTAATGTAAATGTAATTTTTGCAGGTACAAGAAACAAATTTCAGAAAAAATTAGCGTATCGGAATCAGTTAGGATTTACTCACGAAAGCCTTCAATTCAAACAACAATTTGAGACCATGTCATGCAAGATTTTTTATAGAATTTATGTATTGCTATTTTGGATTCGTTTACTTACAAACTGTTGTTTTGATGCAATTATAAATGCAGAGACACTAAAATGTGGCTTGTTTTGATGGTAAAAAGAAAAAAGGTAAATTATTTTTGCAACTGATAGCTGTTTATCTAAGCATTAAAATTATTCAAAGCAGGAAAAGGCTTTAATTGTGCGTTTCGTAAAAGGAACTCCTGGGAATACAAATCATGATCTGGAATTAACTGATATTATGAGTGTCAGTTTGTTAATGAAGCATGAAATCATCGTGCTGGATAACAACAAAATTTTACAGCTGAAATCGGCAGCTATTTTGGATTCCTATTCAGCCGATATTTGAAACGAACACAAGGGTTTTTAATTTTGAAAAGCCACAAGTGGTAAGAAAAGTTCTTTAGGTATCACTAGAAGAAATTATCTTGTTAAGAAGAACCCGTTACACAATTAAATGACTAAAGTTCCAGGAGTAGTTTCAAGCATTCAAAGATCGTCAAATGTCAAAGTGCAAAATGTATTGGGAGCAAAGTTTGGAGTGAAAACAAACGTAGGGAAAAACTCTATGCTGGCAAACAGACCAGTGGAAGCAAATCATATAGGGGTTACGGACCCAGAACCTCTATTGAAACTTATAGTTAGTCGAGGATTTATGTATCATGATCGGACAAGGTTTTCATTGAATCTGTTCTGTAATAACGTGCCTAGTATTTAGTAATAAATATAACGGCACTAATCTTATATGAAAAATTGGTTCAAATATAATACCCAATTCAATTCATATTTATAAATCAATCAATATAAAAGTGTAAGTGTACAAAAATTACCTTTATATTTTTTGACAAAAACTTGTTTAATTTTTTGGAACACGGAATATGTGGTAACCAGTTAACTAAGTAGTTATTTGCAAGAACAGTTGTTTTGTTTAAACTGATGTAAAACGGAATATCAAATTGCTCAAAGAGTTAACGGAAGCCAAAGATTGTGTAGGCCAAATTTGCTCAAAATATTTTCAGGATTTTGGAATGCCTAGTCATCTGGTAATTGGTTATTTTATAAGTAGAAAGCGTATTTTTCAATTATTTGCGAGGAAAAAACCTGGTTATCAAGTCCTAAAAAACAACCTAGAAAAAACAGCAGAGAGAAGATTTTTATACTAAATTCTACCAATAAAATTCTTAAATGCTCAATTGTTATGCAAATGTTAAGTCATCATACATTTTTAAAGCCTGATATATCTGTTACTGCATAACTTTCTACAGACGAGTTGTGGTGCTCTACGAACATTTATTTAATCATAATACAACTTCTAATTCGGAAACCTTATAATTTTTTACCCCAACAACTTACAAGTAAACTATATAGTTAGAGGTTTCCTGTTATATGCATACCAAAATATTCCCCAAATTAGCATTCTCTTTAGAGCTGCATGATGAGGTAAATGGTTTGCAAATGAGGGTGAAGAATTACGCATAGTTCTTCTTGACACCTTTGTCAAATGCGTATTAAGCACCAATCAGCAATTTTGAATTGAAAACTTGATAAAAATCTGTGAATTTTACGAAAAGTTAAACAGTTTTCTGACTACAAATCACTTGAATTAAAGGATAAAAGGAAGGATTAAACATGATGAGATGTAACTGCATATTCATGACTGTGCGCTGCCATGATAATATTGAATGTATGGCATTCATATAGAAAGTAATATTAATCGGTACAATTTGCTTGATAAGCTTTAGATGTTGATTACCACCCCATGCATCCTCAGTGTGAGCTCGTTTGAGACTCGTGGTTTTGCCCTTGGTAGAGGACTCCTTCAGTTAGCATTCTCCTTCAATTCTCAAATTAGCACCCTCTAAAATTTGCGATTCAATAGTCAATCCCTTAATGTCACAACTTAAAGTGAATCATGGGAGGGACTTCAAATATCTGTCAATTAGGTTAATGCTAGGGTACAGTAAATTATATTCAGGTAGTTTCCCTCATAAATTTCATACATCAAACATGTTGTTTAATTACGGGGACATTTACTTTCTTACTGAATTTTTTGTTGCAGTCATTGGCCATAGATATTTCTACAGATGAGCAACAGAAAGTGTAAGTGAAATAACTAGTAAATGTATATCCTGCTAAATCAAGTTTAATGGAATAGATGATAAGTAATGTAAATTCACAATTAAACTCCCAAATGCGTTGACCGATTACGCAGAAATTTTTTGTCGGGGCCATATATGCCCCTGGAATACTAAATAAACTATTTTTAGAATTACATTTTGGCTTCAGTTTGATGCATAAAATATAACAGTTGAATTTATTAATAGGCTGCCATTCTCAACAGCAGTTTCTGAACAAATCGTTGTGCTCTAAGACGTAATGTAGAAATGATGAAGCTTTGTTCATTTTATAACTTAGACAAAAATAATCCCTGGTCCTGCGAAAGGTTTCAGGCAGTAAAAGTCTGCAAAATTTACTCCATGTCACCTGACAGTGTCAAAATAAGACTAAGAATAATAAGATACCATTACAAGAGTTTTTGGATAAATTTCCCATAAAATATAAACAGCACAGCTGCCAGAAAGGATTTTCGAGTTTCACTGCCTGAGTACTGATTATTGATTAGAGGATTTTGTACTAGAGGATTAGAGGACTAAACTAATCGAGCGTAATAATATATATATTTTTTTAAATCGGAAAATTGCATAGAACCACCAGGCTGGAAATTAAAAAGCAAATCGCCCCTATACGGATTTCTCGTTAGCACAACAATATTATGTAAATATTCATGATATACAATCATTTCGTTTTAAACTTAACAAATTTAGTAATTTCACTTAATCTTTTATTCATTAAATATCCTTAAAATTTATAACATAAGGAATAACGTTTAAGCTACCCAAGTGGACGATCGTCAATGTATGTATCAAGTTGGCAGCAAATCCATTTATATGTATGGCGATAACTTTATCAGTCGTGTTAGAATCCACACTCGCAGCACAAAAATATTTTGGTTAAACTTCAAAAATGATTGCAAATCATATTCATTGAATGTCAATTCGAAGAGTTATATAAGTTCGTTTTGAAAATTTGCTGCAACCAAGCATTCACGTTTTGCTCCAACGATAACTGCAGAGTTCAAAGGACAATATATAACACAAAATTAGTGTTCACATTTACCAAAAAGTAGGTGACATACCAATATTCCTAATGGTTTTCATAGGAATTTGATATTTCCAACGAGAAATGTAAGCCGGATTCACACATGTTACACGTTAATTTTAACAAAGTTAAGCTAGAGCCCCAATCGTGTCATTGAACGATTCTAAGAAATTGAAACATTTCTTAATTTGCCGCCTCCTTTGATAATCATATATCTGTTTAATTGCCAGTCAAAGAGTTTGTTTATGTCGGCAGCTCATTCAACAGAACAAAATTTAATGACCCCGAATAGGATTTAACCTGCCAAAATGACTCGCAAAATTTAACATAAAAACACATTTACCTGTAGTCGTCACTATCTTTGTTTCATGCACTTCAAACTAATTATTTATATGGTTGACTTTGACTTTGTGTGTTATTCACAGTTATTGTTCAAATATGCGATATCTTGCAACATGTTACAAGAATGAAAACATCAAATTCAGGATTGCAGTCACAATCAGGAATTGTTTGCACACAAATCGATAGCATTACCACTATTTATTTTGGGACAACCTGGTATCCGACCTACATGTACGCGAACACCAGTCTTATGTTTCAAATATGTTTTTTAACGCACAAACCATTCCAACATTCTTGATTCTATCTCTGTTCATTAATAAAAAATATATGCATGTACTGCCTCAATAATGGGAGTCATAGCACGGGAAATAAAACCTGTTTTTCTTCAATGTTTTTCACACATCGATATTTGACAAGCAATCGCACAGTTGAAGATGGTAAAAGAAGCCAGTAGAAAATGGTCAGAGGTAAGATTTTTTTCCCGCATAATATATTTTTAATTTCGAACTGTTTGTATTTTAATGCTTTTTCTAAGATTTTAAGGAAATCAGTGATTACTACAGGAAACCGGAGAGCAAAAATGTACGTTTGTAGAAACCGTTTTTATAAGAATTATGAGTCCCACAATTCCATGAGTTTCATAAATATAAATGCTATCAAGCAATATGGTAGTGTTAATTGTTTTTTTTTAAACCAACAAATTTTCTTAGCTTACAATGAGCGTTTCAAAGAATGATTTGTTTAAAAAAGAAACCATAAAATATGTAAAAGCTATATGTTTTGGTGAATCAAGTGGACTTTTAGTCCATGGATAAACTTACAAAAAACCACAAAATTTGGGATTTACATTATGTACATACATTTTATATGCAAGAGTGTATTTGACATTAAAATGTGCTTTTCTACCTTAGTTAATTACAAGTCATATTGTAATTATAGGATATGCAAATATTTCCCCATATAAGGTTAAGTGTAAGACGGCATGTCGGGAAAATGGTACTTGGAAATCTTCAATAAAGGTGACCCAAACTCATTGTGTACTTACAATAATCAACGTTAATACTGAGCACTTTCTCACAAATGCATCTCGTAAAAACATATTTGCAACAATGTAACTTGGGTTTAGAGATAAGTAATTAAACCCAAATTTACCGTTTAGTGTTCAAAATTTCGCTAAGTTTATATGGAAATCTGAATAAATTATGTTCACTGGGGTCACCTATGGACCTTCACAAAATTTGAGACAATAAAACGAACCCCGAGTCGTTTCCTAGAATATAGGAAAGTGGCCATATGAAAAAGCTAAACACTCAAATGACTGGATTCTAGCTAACATAGGGTGTCGGAACCCCGATCAAAATCATTATTTATAAGACATAAATAAAACATACAGTGATTAATCAAAGTACCAATTAATATCCCAAATATAACTTTGCTTGCTTTAAAGCAGTTGCCAATATAGTCATATGAGTTATTGCGTTACTTCACTCAGAAAATTTGCAACGGGGATACGGAAAGAAATAGCTTTCGGAGCATGAAACGATTTCATTTAAAATTGGCAATTAGTTCCTTTATGAATCTCTATACTTATATAAAGGAAAAGCATTGTTTAATAGTCATTAAAAATGTTAATCCCAGTGATTGACAATTGAATGAGTGACAATAGGTCTGTTGAATACAATACCCCAAGTATTGCTAAGATTTTCCATACAAGTTGTTGAGAAAACAAGTTTTTGTCAGTAAATTAATATTACATAATTAAACTGCAACTAGTTTTTTGAAATCCAAATGGACAGGATTCATATATAATTTGCATTTTACTTGTACGTTGAAAATTATAGGTAAGTAAATTTTTAATTAAAAGTTTCAATATATTTGGATACAAATAGCAGCTTTCAAGATTTCTCGGAATGCATATATTTTTCTCAAATGCAGTTATAAGTTTTGCAACGTTGTTATTCGTGCCGAGTCGATACTGAATATTGCTATCAAAACAAATTCTGAATGACATGTGACCACCGTAATCATATCTTAACCTCTGCAAATCATTTAAAAACATATAAATATATTGAGCGGATTCTTGCTTTAAAGCTGCAACAATGTTTCTATTTTATTCACGATTACTTTCTGTGATTAACCACATCGGATTTAAACAAAATAGGATCTGCCGAACGAACCTAATTTTCAGTCAAGATCTTGGAATATGAGAACGTAGCAATTAAAGCCTGCAAAATTCTATTTAGATTTCTATGAAAAACACAACTTTATATTACACTTTTAGGGTTCTCACACAAAAACTAATACAAGTCATCAATTTTTTCATACTTCTACCAGTTGTTCTGTTCTCCCTAACACTCAAATAAATCAAATGGTGATTCCCAGCAACTTGTGTTTAATTGGAAATACTGACCTAATTATGGTAATGAATTAAATTTTAGTATCTTCCGCTCACTGTCAAGTGCATTAAACCCAAATTTTATGATTTTCTGATTTCGTGTGAAATCAATTTATATTCAACCGACCTACCACACGTGCACAGCATTACAAAAAATATGAAGTCACGTTTAACATCCGATTTTCTCATAGCACTTTTATTGAAAAGTTCATGTATGTGCAAATTACATTCATTACAAATGAATTGACCTCAATAGTTCACAGTTACAAGGAAATTTAAGTGAATTAATATATACCCCACTCTTACTGCAGTCTCAGTTATTAACTAGTACTCATTTGACAGATAAAGTGTGTTAGTGGATTAAAACAAAAAACCCATCAAGCAACCTTATTTGATAAAAAATACCACATTAAAATTTTAAGTAGGCACCATAAAAACCTGTCACTTAGCTTTCAGTATATGACTCTCACGAAAGTGCTTGGTAATACAATAGATTGGATTCTGATTTCGAGTGAAAATACTTTCACAATCAACCAACCTATAATTTCCGTAGCAAGCTACCGATTGGTACACTTTTCTTTCCCTAGGTATATTATCTTGGTTGTAAAATATTATTCACTTAATATTAATGGTGAGTGCCGACAATCTTGAACACTTTCTCCTATATCTCATAAAAACAAAATCATAACAATGTAATGTATGTGTACGGATAACAATTAATTTCAAATTTTACCGCACTGCATTTCAACGTCAACCATACCAAACCCATTTTCAAAACTTTATCAAAATATATTTGCACGGATCACCAATATATATTAATGGGACATCCGGTCCAATAAAGCTTCGAAATGCTTTCTTAGATACGACACAACTGCCCATTTAGATATTTATTGCCCAGGTATTTATTCATTATTTGCTTCAAACATAGAACTTTTTTTATCTACAATAGACATAACAAGAACTCACCATTTACCTCAAAAAAAACGACGGCAACAATTAGCCTTTTGTCCCATATCTCATACAAACGAAATCACAATATGAGATTGTACTTTCTCATTTGAAGCTCAATAAACAATAATAATAATAATAAACAATAATGCACTTTGGATTTTAAGATGGGGAATGAATCCAGAATTCACCGTATTGTATTCTACATTACACTGACCTTGTGTGCAAAACTAGAAACAAATGTTGACCCAGGTAATCAGGAAGTTCTCACAAGACGTTTCGTACGATCGAGCAGACAGCCCATCCGGAAACAGTGATGCAGCAAAGACCACATTAATATTGTATGTTTGAGATCCCCAGGAAAATTAACCATCTTACCAGGAACTGGAAGAAACGAACACATATTACAAAAACTCTATTGTTGGGAGAAAGTAGATATATAAGTTGGAAGGAAGAGTAAAAAATTGTTTAGTCCGTTAATGACACATTGTTTCAGAATACGCAATCACGTCTCAATGAAATCCAGCGTGCGTGGTAAATTCCGAGTCATTTGTCTTCTTCAGTAAATCAAGAATTTATTCTTAGTCTAACCCAAATCCTTAAACAAAATCTTAACATAATAGAAGAACGCAAACTCACATTCCAAAACGAAGAACATTCCAAACTCACGACACTTCTCACTTCACATTTCTCATTATTTTCTCTCGGTAAAGCCAACTTTATTCTTTTCAGAGTTTCCTCCTATTTCTAACAATTGTTAATTATTACATAATTAAGTAACCTGGCAAATATTATACAGCCCATAACATATTTTGCTGCCGTAGAATACAAGAAATGCTGTTAAACAGGGGAAAAACAATAAGGGTTTGTCCAGTAATTTGTTAACAAATTTATTGAAAAACTACTGACTCAACCATCGTATCTATGAATGGAAACTTGACTTTGTAACACAACACTTCGCTTTTTATTTATTCAAATTATTGCAGAACTGAGTAGATTCGTAATACTTTTCTTTAAATCGCGGATGGAAGTGGTGGATATGGAAAATTGTGTCGCGGTTACGTCACCCAATATATCTTAAATCATTTTGTAACTTAATTTTAACGTAGATCTATGGTGTCTAGTGTTTGCATAATAGAAATTTGAGATGGATAGAAGTGGGCTAAGAAACACGAGAAGCTAAATAAAATAATATTTTGTACACTTCTAACTGATACAGATTTTTCAACGATTGTCACAGCAAAATCTCTTGTAGACTAATAAATTGCCGGGTTATTCCTAAAAACTGGACTGAAATGAAGATTGTCGTAATTTTACTTCGTAACTCAGTTAAAAATAGTGAAAAACTGCCATGAAGCTGTCGCTACATTCGGTAAAAATACATCTGCTTGATGGTCATGTGTTAGATATGGTTTTCCTCAGAAGTAAGTAGAGATTTTTATGCAATATTTATTTCATTTTTGGCAAAATATGAATTACGCCCTTTTCATTCCGACTAATTAAGAAAATTTTTGTGGCGTTTATTCGTTACTCATTAAATCTTAAATCATTTTGTAAATTTTTGCCAACGTAAGTTGTTGGGGTCTAGCCTTGCATTGTAGAAGCAGAAGATGGATAAAAATGAGTCACGAGAGAAGACCAGCTAAATGTAATATTATTTAGTACACTCTAGTCCGATACAGATTGCAACATTGATAAAATGTGACATTTTAAGTAAAGCAAAAGAAACAATTATTATTTTTTAAATAGAGGTCATGAGAACTTTGCTGTACCTTAACTTTTATAGTCTCTCTTTAACCATACTGCTTTAAAATGAGTTTTGGTTAATTTCTGAAATCGAATGAAACTTAATTTCGCATTCCACCCACCCACCCGTGTGGTAACACGTGCACATTATTATAAATATTTGAGGCGACAATAAATTTCCGGTTATGCTCCCAACACGTTGAATAATCCCGTTTAGGTACTAAATGCAGTGAAAAACTAAAACAAATGCCGTCAAGGAATCAAATGCCTTAAAACAATGAAATCTATATACCGCAATTTTATCCAGTGTTATGTATCAAAACGGCATGAATTACTTTATGGATTCGGTATCTAAAGAAATACTACATAGAAATTCCGCGGCTTGATGAGAAATTCAGCACACTATTTTGCCAAAAATACTCATTTTCAGTTAATTTGCCCCTTGGAGCTAGAATTTTATAAATAAATTAATAGACATGCACAACTGTCTAATCCTAAATGTCTGTCTGTTTAATGTGCAGACTTTCGCGAAATAGAAATTGTCTTTTTATTCTATTAGTTTGAAGCAAATATACTTTTGCTCGATATACAATAGTAGTTAATTATGTCATTTGAGACAAAATATAATTTCAACGATCACTTCATTTCTGATGTTATAAGCATGAAATGTATTTACGTAAGGGAATCGTATTGCATGAAACCAATCAACTTGCTTGATCAAAAAGTTGTAAGTAAAATTTTAAAAGGAATCAGAAGATCGTTTGGCTGTAAATAAACAAGCCAAAATTGTCAGTTCCGATCTAGCATTAATATAGAAATTTATAAGCTTCTTGTTTCGGTGATGGTACGTTAACAATGTACCAAATTATTATGAATGTATTTTATTTATATTAAAATAAATCGTGCTCATTTCAATGTCGTCAACTGCATTAAAATTTGCAAAGAGAACATTGGAGATACCCATATGCTTATTGATTCCTTTTTAAAATTAAGTTGCGTAATGTCATTACGGACGGAGTAGAATTGTGTAAGACTGCGTTGCTGCCCATTATCACTCATTATATTCAAAAGTTGTGTAAATTAACCCGATCATAGATTACCCGACCAACCTGTTCAGTCCCATTGCGCAAGGTAACTTACGTGAATTATAAATTAGGCCATTTCAATCTCAATTATTACCTAGTACAGAGTACACAAATAGCAGATAAGATTTTGATTATGACGAAAGTAACCATTAAAGAACCACATCTGGTGAAATTTTGTTTCTACTTCATTTTGGTACAGTTCGTAAAATTTGCTGTTAAAATGTTTAAAATGTTATTGATTCAATGCTGATTCAGAGTGGAACTACTTTCACATTTCACACATTTGTGAATTACAGCAAATCAGAGGCTCTAAACGAGCATTTAAAAAATCAGGTGAAAATGAGGGAAAATAAAAGGTTTCTGTCTTCTCGTTTGTGAGTAAATTCATTAATAAACGAATTAAATTCATGCCTGATGAACCGATGCATGAAACAGACACATAAAGTATAGATACATAAAACTTTGCAGCTATAATTCGCCATTCAAAAAATCATAAACATTTCTGGGAATTAGAACAATATAAGATTCCTGGCCTCTCCGACTTCTTTATTTATTTTGCATTTCTCTCCTATCGAATGGTTGAATTCATAAAACCAAATTTTTTGGTATTATTATTATTAAGTTTTTGGACTTTCTTAGACAAAGTTGAAATTACGCTGTGGGTGGTATTCTGAAAGATAACATTCACGAATGCTTAATACTAGCATTGTATGTGCTGAAATACAGAATTTGAGAAGTAAATGGAGTGAATGCGCTGATATGCTGAACACCTGAAATCCAAAATTTTCCCAATTAGAGGAGTCCATTTAATTCTATAGACCCATATTTGGATGTTTTTGCAAGGAGACAAGGTTTTCACTGTAAAGATTCTGGGCTGCATCAGTATTTTCCGGATCATAATTACTAATCTTAAATTACCTGGTATAAAGGTATTTTCATCCTGCCAAAAAAACCTCTACAAATATGCCTTCTCATTAAATTTTGGCTTATCATTATAAAATTAAAAGAAGTCCCAAATCTTTCATAAATATCCTCGGCTTAGAAACAATTTCTGAAAAGCCGAATTCCTGAATTCCGGTCGAAAAATTATATCATTTACATGTTAATTTGTCACCATATATTACAAAAACACTAACGCGGTCGGAGTTAACAATAATTTTCATTTTTATTGTATTTCAAGCAATAAGCAGATGCTGAATTCTGAATTTTGGTCAAAATGTTAGATCATTTACATGCTAATTTTTCACCTCATTACAAAAACACCGTTAGAGTTATCAATAATTCTCATTTTTATTTTATTTGAAGCAATTGCTTAGTATTTCGCCATTTAAATTATTTACGCAGTTCATGGTATATTCTTGTTTGACAGATCAATTGCTGGTGGGTGTAGCAGAAACAAGATGTAAAATTATTCATGCAAACTCAAAAATCTCTAGCATATTCTTTGTCTAATTTTCGTGAAGCTGATTGAAGAATTACATTGATATAATCTGAAAAATTACTGAACATTGCAGTTTAGTTACGGTTTTTTCTTCCATGAAGCATTTAAGTCTGAACAATTTTGATTTGAGTTAAGTATCCGCAAAAACGATAGTTACACCAACAGTTACGTAACCAATCTATATTTCTCGATGAAAATCTACATCTTTAGCAAGGGATTTTCCCCTATATAAAAAGTTGTGTCAAAATACTTCGACTACCACATTAATAATGATAAGTAAATCACATTAAACAAGTTCCATCAATATTATGTTGACATGTCATTACACACAAAATATAAACGATCGTCATCCGAATTTTCGTCACCACTAATTTTTTTGTTCCGTAATATTTATTTACGCAGTCTATTGCTAATTGACATGCGACATATCAAAAGGGTGTAAGGAAAATGCTCTAGAAGGAAACTCAAAAATTGCAAATTGAGCGATGAAATAAGTAAAATATTTATTAGTAAGGGAACCGGAAATACAACTTTCATAATCTCACTCAAGTTACATTAGGCCTGCAAATAAATATTACTTCATAAGGTTTCCAGTACGATTAAATTAAATGAGCTGATTCAGCTTTGAAATATGAACTTTACTCTAAAAACTGCAAGACAGAATTTTGGTTGCTTCGTCATAGGATGTAATCAATGTAATTATCATCAAGCAGACGGATTTTATTGTGATTTTTACAAACACATTCTTTGTGAACTAAAAGCCTTCTTATGAATGTTTTTTATATTGGTTCTACATCTCATTCTTCATTGGAAATAAATCTCGAAAAATAGGATGGGAAATATATTCGTAATTTTACTAATTAATTTAGTAAAATTCCATTTTATAAAAGTAGCATCTTATGACTTTGTAATAATTGGCTTACTTTGAGTGACTTATCAATTACATGGTAGCAATAAAGTTTGATAATCTAGTTTTAGGCCAAGCATGCAACAACACACTTTTATTTGAAAGTGGATTTTGTAACTTGCGATATGTCTGCTGGGACTGCCTGGAATCCAATAATGGCCAATCCAAAAATTTCCATACTAAAGATAGAAAATTGCGTATAGTTTTTATGCATTTCTTTCTAAATTCATAATCTAAAATGTGTCTGTACCATAACAATTTGTTATGCAGTCGCAAAAACCGTGTTTTATCTTGCTAACATGCAATCAAATATTTTTTTATCAACAAGATGCTGATAGATTTTGAGTGGGAAAAAGTTCAACCTTTTTGAATAATTTTGTTCACTATTTCATTCCTTATGTTTTGGTTTTTCTTCACATAAATGCTTTATTTTAAATATGTGCTGCATTTTATCTATATCAATTGGCACATTGACACAAATTTCACATGTTGCCACTCCCCGGTCCCCTAAATAAGCAGTTTTTAGATGCCACTTCCGGGTACAAGCAAACCCACCTGACTCATGTGAATACCAGGATTTTGGGTCGGTCAGACGCATAAGTTAACAAGGCTGTAATCAGGTAGATTTGCACAAAAAAAGGACTGAATTTGAGAACGACGCTGACTCAGCTTTCGGAATCTGAGTGTAAAGGCAATTTATCTGGGAATATAGACAAAGGCGTGACCACCGGAGGACACAAAGTGAAACTACACTGATAGTGAAGTAAAGCTTTGTGAAACAATTAATACTATTTCTTCATATGGTTGAAGATTTGGATTCCATGTGTGTATGAAGAGAAAACAAACGAATGACCTGAATTTTTATAATTGCAGCAAGCACTGGACCTGGACTTCCATAAGTAACAATGTTATTGTTTCTTTCTTTTTCTTCCCTTTGAGGAGACTATTGAATACAGTGGTGTGCCTCACTTTTAGTCTCATAACTTGACACGGCAGTTTCATACACTGCTATCTCTTCAAATGAGAGAATTTTGCAAGGAAATTTGACTCTAAGGTTCAAAGCTGGCTTACACTACCTCGTTTCAAAGCCGTCATTCTAAACTTACACGGAAATAATTTTCAGCAATACCATCATCAATAATCTACTTCCACAATGCATCCTACACATTTTGGTAAAACTAAGCAGTAACGCCAAAATCACTCCAATTATGGTCTTTCAAAAAACCTGCGAAATTATAACAAAATAAACGCAAATAAAACCTCTAAGAGGAGAAATATTCGTAGATTAAAATTTATAAACATTTGCAAAGAGTTGATCCAGTTGATATTTTTTTCAAAATCTTACACCTCAAACAGTATAAATTATCACTTGATGAGGTATTTCCAGGTTTTTAACTATGCTTTTACTTATATGCACCAATTAAACTGCAGTATAGACCTGAAATTTATAATTTCCGCTGAATTTTAGTTGAATTCTTCAAAAAGCGTCTTTAAAACTTCATTGCATTGCATTGCTTTGCAAAGGATTATCACTTAGACACATGCATACAATTAATTTTAAGCATATGTGTATTTCTTCGGAGAGAAAAGTGGTGTAAACAGTTATAATTTTTTCTCCGTTATCAACTGCATGCTGTTTCGCTCTGGTGATAGCAGACTTAGAAAAATTTTATTCAGTATGGAAGACTGCTTTTATGTCTGGAAACTAACTTATAGCAAATAATTTTCCCCAAATCAAGTACAGATGGGAAGTTGTGTGTTTGATTTAAGATTTAAAATGCAGAAAACGGGAGCTGGAAGAAAATGTTAATGATAGCAGAGCACAGTTTTTCCGAAATTAGTTGAGACACGTGAGATCTCTTCCAAGCAAAGAAAGTTAAGCAAAATGATTCACCTTGCTAACTTACAGCAGGCGATAAACATAACTAAATTACCCGAAATCATTTGATTTCGCTGGTACATGCCCCATTATCTTCAGATTCAGATGCATGGGAACTAAAATAGCCAACAGTAGACTACGCGTTCACAAAAACTAGCTTTGTAAAGAATATCCACATAAAATTACAATGTACATAACAATTGTGATAGCTTTATATAAGTACGGGCCATTCCATAATATCTATTAAATTAACGTTTATGGCTGAAA